>JAOXYD010244543.1:0-16847 GCA_028565735.1 Pinacopodium congolense
TTCTTTTTTTGTTTACTTTTGGTGATCTTATTTTACTTGGCATTTGCTTGCGGTAGGAATGATTTACTTTCTTGTACGTGGACTCATCCGTTCCCCCCTCCTTTTTTTTTTCAATTTGAAATGTCGATAGAAGTGAATAAATTATTAGCACCATTAAAAGGCAGTCTAATCTCCAATCATTTGTCATGTTGAAATTGTGCACGTTGAACACATTAAATTAAAAGGAACTATTCATCTCACTCTTTCCAAATCGAGGCTCGAAATTGTAAATTTGATATAAGAAACATATCAACCATCCGATAGGAGTCGTAAATTTGCATCTTAACATACTATGGTTTAAATTAGTCTCGTCGAAACTATAGCATCTTTGACATATAATAATATCATAAATTCCCACTAGGCTATACTAAAACTATTGATATTTAAAAACATGGGGGCCTACCAAATTATCAATTAATAGAAATATTAAAAAATAAGATTGTTGTATTTTAAAAAGATTAAGTACTTTAATATATCTAAATCTAAAACCAAAATATGTGATGTTGATTCGTGCTATGAATTAACATGTTAATCATTTAGAAACTAGCATAATTTATATACTCAAAAAGTAATAAAAGTTGAGATACACGTACAGGTTGACTAAAACACTGTTCAGGGGGTAAGTTGTAATTTTCAAGCGGCGAGTTGGTTGAGGAAATCCCAACCTTTGCACTATTCTCTCAACTGCTAACATTATTATATTCCTAATTACGAATGAGATTACTTATTTCTTTTTTTTTTAAATATGGTAAAGTCTACTTCTTATTTAACTTCAAACAAATCACATATACTTACTTTTTGTCGGAACTCTCACTTTTGGATATTGATAAAAAATTAAAATTTCTACTGACTTGGTTTTACAAAATTAAATATCTAACATTTTTGTTATTTTAAAAATTAAGAGTATAAATTTAGTAAAAATGAGAACAAAATAGAAATAAAAATAAACCTTGCGAAACTGTAGTATGTATGAAAAAATCAACGCGGATTACAACGATCCTAACTTCTGTTGAGTAGACTTTAAAGCAACCAATTTATGCCCCTGCAATAAATTTGAAAGGACTATATTATGCCAAACGGTTGGCGGTCAGTATTTACTCATGTGCTTGAATATGATAATAATATTCCAAACTGCAAATTAACCCACGCAATTTGAATTCTTAACAAGTTGAGGGAAACCTAATGTCTGGAACTTTCCATTGCGCGTGAATTTTGTCAAGAAATTTATTCTTCATAATACTTAACTGGTGGCTGTGAAAAATACTTTCGGTGATAATACCACGTGAGGCAACTGTACGAAATCCTTACGCAATCACACTGCTCTTAGACGCAACAATTCTCTACGGTTTACATACCACAAATTACGGATTCTTTTAAAGGTTCGTTTTCGTTTTTGTTTTATACATATTTTAACATTACGTGGTTAAGATATTAACGAAGTTTTATTTATATTTAAGTTAGATTTTAATAATTTAAATTTTTTTAATATTTTATAAATATTTTAAAAAATATATTATATTTTAAAAATGTTAAAAAAAGAGTTAAAATTCTTTTTGAATGCTTATTAAATATTAGGATCTGATTAAAATATTTTAAAATGTTAAAATTTAATTTAAATATTAGTAAAAATATTATAGTTAAAATTATGTTTTTTTTGTCTCCTTGCTAGATGAATATAGAATGTTTGTCAACAGGGTAATAATTGTCAATGATCAATCTAACACCAATGTATATTATTAAATGTGGAAAATAAATCAATTCAAAACTTTCAGTGACTAAAATTATGTGTATAATTAATTATTAAAATTAAAAATAGTACCAATATAAACACTAACACGAGATAATGTTTCTATTAACCACAATCACTATAGAAGAGTGTCGTTTTATAATTTATTATTTGATTGTTGGATAGAAAATTCTTTAGACAAGAATTACCTAGATCTCAAATGGACTTGGTAGGAATGATAGCTTAAGATTGCCAAAGCTTAAAAAAAAAATGTTCAATGTTGATTAATAGAACATCACGACACATTCAATGTTTTCCTTAATACTCTTTAATCCAAAGAAGCTTTCCTTTGTAGAATTTCAACCCCTGCCAATTTCTGTGAATATTGTTATAGGCTTAGTCTTTAACCAACAAAGCGCATGGCACTAGCAAACTCTTTTAGTTAACTCTTTAATAAAATACTAGTTCATCCTTTCTCAAGTACTACTTTAGGTTTATCGAACACCTTGTAGAAGTAAATAAGTATAAAAGATGGTAAAGAACACACAGGAGTTTAGAGAACTTGAAGAATACTTGTATTACTTAAGATAATGTATAGGATATAAATTAATTATATAAATAAGAGATGTGTCTAATAAACGAAACTCTTAGTTTATTTGTAATATACCTTCTCTCAATAGATGGTTATAATCGTTACAATTCAATAGATGGTGAAGAAAAACTGAAGAAGCGAACTGCAAGAGCATCATCAATCTATTCATTTAGGTTATTTACACAATTCCTTCTTATTATAGAGAGCTATTCAATGCTTTCCTTTGGCATTCTTGGTGGTCCTTAAACTGTTTCTTCTTAATGTACTAATTCCACCATCAATTTAAGCATCTTTCTTTTCCTTATTTCCAGGTCACACTTATAACGTTTAAGCCTCTTCCTCTAATCAAGATATTCCTTAATATCTTTTAAATCATTCATGATAAGCTTCTCAGTTAGTAGGGAGGCAGATGGTGAGCTTTCTAGTGAGCTTGAGCTACTATCACTATTTAATGATGCATCTAGATCCACTTCTAGGTTAATGAGCCTGTTTGTAATAAGTTATTGCATTTCAAGTTTGGCTAAATAATTAGAGAGGGGGTGCCTTAGTTTTCTCAAATTTGGCCTTACCTTTTTTCTTTATCAGGGAACTTGATACAAAGGTGTCCTTAGAACTCGAACTTTCACCGAAGTCTAGCGTCAACACCCTTGCATGACAATCTCACTTAGGTTTGCTTAAATAAGACTCAACCCTCAACTACCCTCTTAGTGTTTCGCTCGCATACTTGAAGTAATAATGCTAAGAAAGCAGTAAGAAAAGAAAGGCAATAAAGAACATGAGAGATATGGTAAAAATACCAACCTTTATATTACTTTCCCTCAAAAGAATACAAAGAAGCTCTCTATGATTGAATGAGTAGAATAAGACTCGAAAGAGCTATTTATAGGTCCTCTGCCTTGGAAGCCAAGTTACAATCTAAATCCTAACTGAACTGCACTTCTTAAGATCATACTAAGATCATGTCTATTTATTGGATGATACCCCATCCAAATAGGACTCTAACTAATAATATAGAATCATATTCTAACTTGAATATTCGAGTTTACATTTGACTAGGAAACTAACATCCATATCCTCGAAGATCTCTGCTATCTTCAGATGTTAAGTCCCACTGCAACTCTAACTCTTCGTGTCACCACATCATCCAAGATCTCCCTATGATCTCTATCCATTGATGATGCTGAGTAATCTTAGTCGAAGCCCGCATAGCACACTGGCCCGATCTAATGCTTACCCATAACAAGTCCACTAGTCGTGGTCTGTTCATCCAAGCGTAGGATAAGCCAATACCTATAAGGTCAAAGACTCTAACAAAATTCACACCAAACCAGATCCCACTTACCTATGTTTGCCTTAGCGTTTTTGAATGCCTCCCTCATGCGTGTGATCCAACTAACCTTATCCCTAAGGCACTTTTAGAAGGTTACTGAGAAGTGCTCCAAAGTTTAAGGTTCTAACAAACTACTCCCACCAAATGGATTCGTCGCCCTTGTCAAATTAGTCTAAAGGTAGGTGTTCACCTGATCTTCGAATTGCCATAAAGTCATATGTTTCTCCCACGTAGCTTCCGCGATAGGTTTTACCTTTCCACTACATCAAGAACTCGGTCTTTCGATTCTCCTTGTGTTGACCCATTGTCCAATAATCTAGGATTTTCTCCACTTGATCCTCGAACTATTTCCTCACAATCGATGGAGTTCACTTCACCTGACACCTATTCGAATCTGATGCATCCTTATAGTAGGGTTTGAGAAAACGAACAATAAAAGTAGGGTGTACATTTAATTGCTCAGGCGACTTTAACCTGTATGTCACATTCCCCACTTTATGTAGCACTTCAAATGGTCCATCGTACTTTGGCACCAATCCCTGATGTTCTTACTTGTTCAAGATCTTTTTCTAAATCTACAGGGTTAATTTCAACAAAACTTTATCTCCCACGTCAAATTCTAATGGTCTCCTTCGAAGATTTGCTTGCTTCTTCATCCTTTGAGAAGCTTTCCGAAGAATGTCCCTCACCTCATCTAACAACTTTTGCTTCTCTATCACAAACTTATGTGTCGCGGGACATTTGCTACCTGTTCTTTGTTGAGCAATCTTTAATGGAGTAAGAGGCTATTAACCCAACACAATTTTGAAGGGGATTTTCTCCGTAGCAAAAGATCTAGTCAGGTTATAACAAAACTATGCAGTATCAAGTAAACTTAACTAGTTACGCTGACTTGCACTTACATAATACCGTAGTACTCCTCTAACAAACCGTTGATCCTTTTGGTTTGGCCATCCGTCTGTGGGTAATTTTCCATTGAAAACTTCAAATCGCAACCCATCATGTTGAGAAGAGACATCTAGAATTAGGCCGTAAATCTTGTGTCTCGGTCACTCACAATATCTGATGGTACTCTAAAATACTTGACCACATTCTTGTAGAAAAACTCGGCCGCAACATCCAAGGGACAAGTTACAGGAGCTGGCATGAAAATCGCATCCTTAGAGAATCTATCAACAACCACCATAATTGATGTCATGTTGTCCACCTTTGGAAACCTGTTAATAAAATCCATTAAGACCAATATCCAAGGTCTCTCGGGGATGGATAAGGGTTGTAGCAAACCGTATTCCTTCTTTCTATTTAGCTTATCCAATTGACACATTAGGCACATCTTGACGTAACATTCCATGTCATTCTCCATCTTCAGCCAGAAGTAGGAACGTGATAGGAGCGCTAGCATCCATTGGACTCCTGGGTGACTAGTCCACTACGAGTCGTGTGTCTCCTTTAACAGTTTTTTCTGCAATCCTCCAAAGCTTGACATACATATTTGACTACTCTTAGTCATTAGAAGCCCATCATCATCAAGCCAAAACCTGTGTACAACACCTTCTTTCACTTGAGAAATCAACTTATAGTACATGATGTCTAGTGGAGCCACATCTTTGATTTTCTCTAACAGGTTGGACTCTACTCTCATAACTGAATAAAGGGCCATAAATACCTCTTTTCTTCTCAATGCATCTACTACGTTGTTGTACCTTCCCGATTTATACTCTTACATAAAGTCATATTCAAATAGAAACTCTTACCACTGGGCTTATTTTGCGGACAACTTCTTTTGGGTCCTGAAAAGCATGTTAGCAACATTATTTATACGGACAACGAACCTGGTTCCTAATAGATATACTCTCCATGTTTTAAGACAATGCACCACCGTAAGCATCTCCTTCCCATGCCTTGAGTAAAGTTTCTCCGCACCATTGAGATTTTGGCTTTCCAATGCAACCGGGTGACCCTTCTATACTAGGACTTGACCAATGGCTTTTTTCAATGCATCCGTGTGTACTTCAAAAGGAAGATCAAACTCGAGTAGCTTCAAAACAAGCTCGGCTGAGATAGCGTCCTTAAGTCTCTGGAATGCTTCTTAACACGTGTTCGACCAACACCACTCTTGCTTCTTCTTCAACAAGTCTATTAATGGCGCCGCTTTCTTCGAATATTCCACTATAAACTGCCTATAATAGTTCGCTAGGCCGAGAAAACTCCGCAATTCTCGAATTGTCGTGGGAGATTGTCACTCAACTATTGCTTTCACCTTTTTTTTATCCATTTTAACCTGAGCCTTGCTCACCACATGACCCAAGAATCTAATCTCTGACTGGAAAAACTCACGCTTCTCCATCTTCACGTAGAGCTTGTACTGCCTTAGTCTTTCAAACACCCGCCTCAAGTGTTCCACAAATGTTCTGCCATGTTAGTGCCATACACCACTATATCGTCTAGATACACCACCACGAACTCATTGAGGAAATCGTATAACACATCATTCATGAAGTTACAAAATGTAGTAGGGGCATTAGTTAATCAAAATGGAATAACTAAAAATTCATAGGAACCAGACCGAGTTACGCACATTGTCTTTTGCTCATCGCCCTCAGTTATCTGCACTTGCCCATACCCACTCTGAAGATCCAGCTTGATGAACACCTTAGCCTTTGACAACCTATCCATTAAGTCTTGAACTAAAGGCATCAGATACTATTTTTTATTGTTGCCTTATTCAAAGCTCGATAGTCCACACACATCCGAAGTTTTACCGTCTTTCTTCTTCTGAAATAACACTAGGGCTCCATATGGGACTTTAAATGGTTAGATGAATCCCACTTCCAATAACTCACCAAGTTGTTTCTAAAGTTCATCCAATTCTAATGGGGACATTCTATATGGGGAACATGCAAGTGGGATCGCTCCAGGAACCAACTCGATCCTGTGATTTATCTCTCAATGATGGGGGAGAGTTTTCGACAACTCTTTCAGCATCACCTCCCAAAACTCCCTTAACAAACTTGCAACCGCTTCAGGGACTTCCACCATGTGGTCTTCACTAATCTCCCACATGGTAGCGAGATAGTTCTTCATACCTTTCTTCAACCCTTTCTTTATACTCATGGCTGAAACATGTCCTACCGCTGTTATAGCTTTCATTGTTCCACCATCGGACCTATAACAATTCATGTAGAAGGAATTTTGAAGGTTCATCAACATCATATCTCTTAAACTCGGATACAGCAAAACCTTTGTTACTTTAAGGAAGTCGGCCCCTAGTATCATCTCAAAATCCTCCAAGGGTATGACTATGAAATTCAACTTGGCACGCTAACTTTCTATGCTTATTGGAACATTGTAAGTAGCTTTCACCATTACTTGTGCTTTGCCCGTAGAGGTTTTGATTTTCATCGGGGTCTTGGAAACCTTCAGACCCAACTTACGCATCATCTTTTCTACTAGAAAACAAGGAGTCATACTCGTATCCAACATTGCGGATACGTCTTTCTTGCCAACCTGTACACCCACATGTATTAGCTTATCAAAAGGAATTGATTCATCAGTAATCACATTCAACAAGAAGATCGGATTTAGTCCCGCATCTTTCGAAGATTCACTATCTTCTTCGACTATCAGGGCATTCAGCTTTTCCTTCTTTGGATATTCTTTCGTAAAATGTGGACCACCGCACAAGTAACAAGCAATCTTGCCCTTCTTTGAGGAAGTCTTTCCGTTCTTCAAACTACCGTTCTGCTTACCTTTACCCTTAAAATCCCCCTTCTTAAAGTCTTTCTTCTTCTTCCCCTCGGTCTTCTCCTATTGGGCGAAGTCTTTGCCCTTCGAAGAAATAGAGGAGATGGCCTTAGAGTCTTTCGGCATCCGAAAATCTACCAAGCCACAATTTCACCAACCACATCCTTCACATTTTGCCTCTGCAACTCCATTTGCGCCAATGGTTATAACCTGGACAGAAAGTTGAAAAGCTTGTCCTCGTCTGATATGTTGTTAATATCAAGCATTAGAGAACTAAATGATTTAACATAGTCTCTTACCGATCCATCTTGTTTAAGTTTCTTCAAGGCATCCCTCACAAACCAAGAAGTGTTTAATAGAAGCAATTGAACCTTTAATTCCTTCTTCATCTTTGTCCATGTGTTCATGGGATTTCTACCTGCACTGATCTCGGTAGAGGTCCTCGTTCTCTACCAGAGCTTGGCATCCTCATCCAAGTACATGGTCATCACATTGACTTTCTGAGTATCAAACACCCTAGTAGCCACAAAATACTATTCTATATCCCACAAGAAATTCTCCAACACCTTGGCATCCCGCAGGCCCTCAAATACCTTCGATTCTCGCACCTTCATTGATGGAAGTTGAGGTGTAGAGCTTTCTATCCGACCGACTTCTTATGATGTAATGGCACGTCTTAAAACAGTAATTTTGAATTGACCCTCCTCATGTGCCTTCAACAAATCCAAAATCTATTGTTGCAACTGTCGAATCTGATCCTCCATCACCTCGAATCGAGATTGATAGGATGAGATCTCCTCCTCACCCACAGGAATCGATCTAATGAGTGCCTCCACCCTAGACACTCGTTCCATTAGATTGCTGCCTCCTACCATATCGAAGTAAGGCTCTGATACCAGTTGATATAAAGGTCTCCTTGGAACTCAAACTTTCATCGAAGTCTAACACCAACACCCTTGCACGACAATCTCACTTAGGTTTACTTAAGCAAGGCTCATTCCTCAACGACCCTCGTAGTGTTTCGCTCATACACTCGAAGTAATAATGCTAAGAAAGTAATAATAAAACAAAGGCAACAAAGAACATAAGAGATACGGTAAAACTACCAACCTTTATATTACTTTCCCTAAAAAAAATAGAAGGAAGCTCTCTCTTATTGAATGAGTAGAGCAAGGCTCTAATGAGCTATTTATAGACCCTCTAACTTTAAAGCCAAGTAACAATCCGAATCCTAACTGAACTATAATCACGTATGTCTATTGGATGACACCCCTATCCAAATAGGACTCTAACTGATAAGATAGAATCATATTACAAATAAAATACTATAGTTTACATTTGACTAGGAAACTAACATCCATATCCCTAAATATCTCTGCTATCTTCAGATATTGAGTCCCACTACAACTTTAGCTCTTCATGTGGCCACATCATCCAAAATCTCCCCTCGATCTCTATCCGTTGTTGATGATGAGTGATCTAAGTCAAAACCTGTATAACACACTGACCTGATCCAATGCTTACCCACAAAAAATCCACTAGTCATTGTCCATTCATCCGAGCGTAAGACAAGTCAATCCCACAAGGTCCGAGACTCTACCAAAATTTGTACCAAGTCAAATCCAATTTGCCCTCGTTTGCCTTAGTGTTTTTGCATGCCTCCCTCATACGTATGATCCAGATAACCTTCCCCCTAAGGCACTTTTAGAAGGTCGCTGAGAAGTGTTCCAAAGTTTAAGGGTTTAACAGAAATGCCTTTAGGAGGTGGGGAGGATCTTATTGTAATCCTTCTCTATCTACCACAATGTTTTATATATTTTTGTTTTAAGGAGTCATTTTTTGGGTTCTTGAGAAAATTGGACTCCTCGATGGAACTTTTACCTTGCCTCCTTTAGATTGGAGAAAAAGCAAGGAGATACTAGTCTGCTTCTCTTAACTTGAGTATCGATTGGATTTTAAACTTTTTAGTGTTACTACTATCCTTGTTTAGCTTTTTGTTTAGACCTTCTACGATTTGGAACTAGAACCTATAAGAAAAAGTTAGCAATAAGTATAAAATAAAGATTATGATGGCATAGTGAGAGAATTCTCATAGGATTTTGAAAGGTTGATGTCTCTAGTGAGATTAACTACTTTAGAAACAATGCTTTATTGAGAAGCTGCCTTGTCTTTAAATTCCTTTTAATAACTTGTAGAACTTTCACTTATTTCATTCCTTTTTAGTGAGTGAAAATCAATATAAATATTATCTAATTACCTAAATTGAATTAAAATATGCTCAACATATATAGCATGATCAATTGTAATATAAGTAGAATTCCATATTATACATATATCAATCAATAATTTCTTCATCAAATTTAGATGAAAGGTTTTAGAATCCATGTCAAAGAACTTCTTAAGTTTTAAAATTGAAATGGACTACATGTTTAAGTCCATGTGAGATTTAGCACGAGAATCATCAATTATATTCATCTTGCATAATAAGATTCAAAATATGACCAGAACATCTAACTTGAAAAAAGAATATTCTATTGCAAAATAATGAAAAATTTACAGCATGATCAAAAACTTGAGAAATTGTACTATATCATCATTTATGTCTAATGAGGTTGACAAAATATTTTGTTCAACCTTCCATTAAGCCTAGTAAAGAACTATTTCATTCATAATTGATGAACCATCAAAATAGGCATTAATGTCTTAATATTAGTTATCGTTTTTTGTTACTTCTGACTTACTATCAATAAAATGAGCAGTAATGCATGTATGTTAATCTTTTGATACTTCATTCATCTGATTATCAAAAGTAACAAAATGATTAGAAGATTCAACCACTCTTTTTATTAATTATTTTTCTTATTTAACATACAACATTATATCCATTTATAAGTAACCTATTAATTGGTTTATATGTTGAATAAGAACAATGGTTTTATATGTTGAATAAAAATAAAGGTTCATCACATATCTATATGCCAACTCAATAAATGTGAAAGGAAGCATTTTAACATCGATCATCATATTAATTACCTTAAGGAATTCAATATATCATATTTCATGTTTGTAGCAGTAGTTCCATCTAGATTTGATTTATTTATAATAAAATATTTTTTATATCATTTTTATTTTTATGATATATTATTATAAATGTCAAAGTAAGTCAAAGGTACCACTAATTGACTAAGTAGAAAATGAAATCACATTAATTTCAACGATTTTTGAATTCTTTTACAAACTCTTCTTAGTCATATATTTCCATAAAATATACTTTTATAATTTAGCCTGCTTAATATCTGCCTTTCATGATAATCATCATTAATGTTTCACTTGGTGCAACAAAACTTTCCATTATTATTGTAATTATTGTACTAAAAAGAACTAGTTAGTTCTTATTAATGATTAATAGAAAAATTTATAGATTTTTCAAGTAATTAAGAAACCAAAAGTAATGAAAATGCAGTAACATCAATTTTAAGTTTACAGTGAAGTTATGCATGCATAATTGAGTATAGACAATGACAACTACTTTAGACGTTATAGGCTTGGCTTTATTTATAGGTAAGGACAATAAACAAACTATTCTATTAATTAGGTTTCAAGCAAAGTACATCTAAATATTGGATCAAGAGAAAATACAAAATGTAATGTCTGTTGAGTGGTAGTATTTTCCAACTAAAGTAGTAGATACATAAATGGATTCTTAAAAAAAAGAAATAAATTCTCACAAATTATACGTATGCATTTATCTATGCCCACAAATGTACTAAATATTCAATTTTTGGGATTCAAAAAGAACTGTTTATTATTGTCAAATTTCTTTGTGTGAATGAGTTGAAAGTCTAAATGAAGATATAATATAATACAAATATGATTCTTGACAAGAAAACAGTAGCTAGGAAGCAATTAGAAAGTTATGAAGGTAAAAAAAAAAAGCAAAACAAAACAAAAACCTTATTTTGGAGAGCTTGGTCCGCTACAAAGTTTTATATGAATGAGATATAGGGAAGTAGATTAAATTGAATATAAGTTTTCTAGAGAATCCTCTATTTTTTTTAGACTTTTGATATAATTAAAAGTCAACCCATAAATATTTTAGTTTAATTTTTAAAACTAAAATACATTCATAAACTCATTCAAAAGCTCAAACTCGTAATTTTAAGCTTAAATCATCGTATTAAATAGATTAGGTCAATTAATATAAGTCTAACATCAATATAAAAAAATAACACAGAGGGAATATAAATTTCTTTAACATTTTAGTATATCTTTATTGAAAAAAAAAGATGTTCACATTGATAAGATTTCTTTGGACAAATTTTTTTTTGGAAATAGAAATAAATTAAATAAGTCAAGAGAATTTGCTCATAATGGAGTTACAAGAATAAGCAAAGACAAAACCAAATTAGTAAGTAAATTATCAGGAAGCCACTCTAAAGTTGGGATTAGTAGATATAAATATTCATGCATCATTCACTAGGTTAACTATTTTTTAGAGTCACCACTTCAATTCTAATAAGTTCCAGCTTCATTTGAGCTTTTGTGATAGGGAAATGTTTTTCAGCATAATTACTAAGGCTTCACCTATCTATGCAAAGGTGTTTTAAAACAAAGTTTTTTAGTTTAAGCTTATGCACTTACAGATCCATGCATTCTTTTCCCACCAAATAGAATATATGTAGAAGTTAAAACCTATCTTGAATATTAGGTAATCACTTGTATTGATATGTTGAGGGAGAATAGTCCAAGAGATAATTTCTTTCCAAATTCTTTCACAGTATAAATGGTTGCATAGAAGTTGTTGCATATTCCAAATGAGAGATGTGAAAATACAATTGAAGTATACATTATCTAAGGATTCTACTTTCTGTCACAAAGCTTGCATAATGGATTGAAATTTATGAAGCTTTTGACTCCATCTAATGTGCTTAAATTGTTATGGATGGTAAGCCATGTAAAAATGAAGCCTTAGGTAAGCAATGATGAAATTAGACCAATCTATACGAGGACTTATTGAAAATTTAATAATATAATTGTTAAGAATTAATATCTTATCATTAGTTTCATAATTAAAATCTTTTATAGTATTATTTTTACCCAAATCTCATATACATTAATAATAAGTTCATAATTTTGTTATATGTTTCCTTATTTTAAGGAGAAAGAAAATATACTATCTTATGAAACATTGTAATAATAAAGAATGTTAATTTTATAAATGTATGAGCTCTGACATTTTATTTAATTGAGTGCTTATATTTTAAGTGCAATTTCTAGAACAATTTTTATATTAAATAATTAAAACCATCAAATAGATATAAATACATATATCATATAACATCATAACTATTCATTAGCACATTTACTAAAAGGGATAATCATATTTTTAGTTCTTCATCTTTAACAAATTTTCCAATTCAATCTTCAACTTTTAAACTTTCCTATTTAAGTACTCCATTTTTACCTTTAGACTTAAATCAGTCCTTCCGTCAATTTAATTTGACGAAAGGTTGAATAGGACAAAAATATTATATTTATTGGGCCACATCACCATAATCAAAATGGCGTCATTTGGATTTAATGAATTATCAACAAAACGATGTTGTTTTATTTACAAAATTCACAACAAATAAGGTTAACGACTTCTTTTCTTTTTATGTAACTTGATCTCCAACCCTCTCCCTCTCCTGAATGTTCTTCTTTTTCCTTTTTTTCCCCTTCTTCTTCGCCGGCAACCACCCTCACCATTGGCAAGCTTCCTGTCTTTCCATTTTCAACTCCCTTTAACTGTCATTTTCGCTTATCTAGCTTTATATTTCCTCATAACTATTCGATAATCATCATTGAAACTCAATTACCACCACTTTTTTCTACACGTACTGAGACTTGGAAGTTAAATCTCCCAATCACCTGCACATACCACCGATTTTACAACTGTTTAAGAAGAAAAAAAGTGACAACTCCACAAAAAACCAGGAATGAAAGAAAAAAATCCACAATTTTATAGTCATTTAAGAAGATTTGGAAGTTAGGTCGAAGGAGAGGGTGAATTTATAAAGAATAGATTTCTACCAAATTTATTTCTTTTCAAGTCAATGCTAACAAAATAGAAACAAGAAAATTGTAGAAACCAAAAGAACTACTAAATATCAAAGTTACAATTGACCCAATTTTAAAATCTTTAGTTTTTATAACATGTATCTTCTCAAACTTCAAAACCCTGAAACTACTTTCACTCATATCCTCTGTATAAGATGATTTTCTTTGTAGTAACTTTGCACTACTCATGAGAGAAACAATTGCCTTTGAAGTACAACACTCCAGCATCTTTTTCCAATCTAAAAAAGAATCAAATTTCATAAGCTATTTTTACACAAGACACAGCACACAAGAATCCAATATATGAACACCTCAAACATCACCGGCAGAAGGAGAGAGGAAGCTTATCGATGGTAAGGGCGATTGCTGGAGAAGAAGAAGAGAAGAAGAAGGGCAAAAAAAAAAAAGGAAAAAAAGAACATTCAGGAGAAGGAAATGGTAGGAGATAAAGTTACATAAAAAGAAATGACATTGTAAACCCTATTTACTGTGAATTTTATAAATAAAACGTCGTCATTTTGGTTGATAATTCATTAAATCAAAACCATGTTGTTTTTATTGTGTAACGTGGCCTATTAAATATAGTAATTTTTGTCCAAGTTAGCCTTCCGTCAAATTAAACTGACGGAAGGACTGATTTAAGTCTAGACGTAAAAATGGAGTACTAAAATAGGAAAATTTAAAGGCTGAGGACTAAATTATAAAATTTATTGAAGGTGGAGGACTGAAAATATGCTTATCCCTTTATTAAAATTAAGTGATAGAAACACTTAAAATAATGAATTGAAGAATGATTGATATTCAATTAATAAAATTAGAAATCTAGATATTCAAATTGAAAATGTGATATATTTTAATCACTTATAGAACTATTATCCCATTTAAAATAATCTTATATATCTTTAATATTTACTTTACATGTATATGTAAAGAAGACTTAAATAATATAATAATATACATTAATAATAAAAAACTAGATTTTTTATTAAGACATGAGATTCCAGATATTGTTAATGTTAAAGAGGTGCTTTATGGGAGTTCATACAACATCACTGGCATTTATGAGGGTTGAACTGCTTAGGATTGCTCCCCATTTCAACCCTAATTCTACAAACATAGGACAAGGTGGTGTGGTTGCAAAATAATTCTAGATCTTTCACCAATAGTTCATATCGAGATGAGAACACCTAGTCAACGAGTCCCATGGTACAAACTAATTTGGTTTAAGGAAGCAAGCCCGAGGATTGTCTTTTTCACCTAGCTTTCCATAAATGAAAAACCTTCTACAAGGGATAGGTGGCATGGTGTTACAAATGTTCCTCTTACCTGCACTTTCTACAATTCTAATCAAGAGTCAATAGTTCATTTGTTCTTTCAATATCGGTTCACCAAGTATATATGGGGAGTCTATTAAGGATGTTCAACTTAGACTGCATTGTATCTGAATGGCCAAGAATCATTATATTAATCACAGGTCTATGATAACAAAGCTGACTATGTCAAGTTTTGAAGCTACTTTGGGACAACTGCCTACATCATTTGGAAAGAGAGAAATATAAGCTTTTATAAAGGTAGTTTAAGAACTTGTCAACAGTTTCTTAGTGAAATATTTAGTAATAGTCTTATGCAGGTCACTACTTGCCAATTAGAGAATGCTACGTAAGAAATGATTGAGTTAGGGATCTTGGAAACTACTCTAGCATATTATGGATCAGCCATCAATGGATGATTGTAAACTGCAATCTCACGGTACCATAATATCTATTATGAATATAACTTGGAAGATTGGTATTAAATAGCTTGTTTCATGGTAATGGCAATTTTATAGCCAAAGCCTATAAATTACTATAGTTAAGCCATCATAGGCTATGCAATCTTATAATCCTTGCCTATCTTTTGTTAGACTTGCTACTTTCCTTGGCGATTAAAATATTTTTATTTAAAAAAACTAAATTGATCACATATTTCTAGAAGGAATTTAGGCTTAATTAACTTGCAAATCTGGAAAACAAATATCAAAATTAAAACTAAACATATTGTAAGACAAGAAATAAACCTTATTTTAGAAGAAGCTACCATGAATCGTTGGGCTTGAAGTTATGGACTTAAATACTTTTAAGTCTTATTACTTAGATTCAGCTACCTTCTGAACTCTAGTTTCAATTAAGAAGGTTGAAGTTAAAATAAATTCTAGTTGGTTTTCTTTTACCCCCCAATCTTTTTGTTGGAAACTAATTTTGATGTCAAATTAACTTACAAGTTAATTATGGGATTTAATTGCATATCTCTTCTTTCCTTTTCAGAGGTAAATTAAAATATAAAAAAATATATTTCACCACTACGAAGGTTTATTATAATCGAACAAAATGTTGTAGTATAAAAGAAAGGCAAGCAGTGGTTTACAAAAACAAAATAAAAAGGCTAACTAAAAACTTTTAATTTATCTTTCAAGTGGCTCATTTTAGGACTATAGATTAATGTTTATTCCATTAAGAAATTAGTCCTAGCCTTGAATTAAACTTGAATTTAAGTCAGGGCTCACTTTTATCTCCATTAAGCATTAATGAAGGCAAGGAAGAGTAGATTTTTTCATGGCATTCATGTTTTAGAGACTAATTAATTGTGTTTTTTTTACATGGTATTATCCAAGGTCTAAAAAAAAAGAACTACTTAAGAAGAAAACATTTCATCTTAATAAAGGAGTTTGACATGAAATATATTTCCTAAAAAATTGTTCCTTACATTATATTTCATAAAAATATTATAAAAGGACAAGTACATGGAAGCACCAAGGGAACCGTTTTCTACAGGTAGGTTTTGGTACTTCTCATCTTTTCAATTTTAAAATTAGTTGTTAATATCATTTTTAAATATTTAGTTTTATTTCACATTGAAATGCTAGTTTATGTTATATTTTTTGTGTTTATTTTCCTAAAATAATCCTCATTGGCAATAATTTTTTTTGAAAATTTTCAATAAATTTTTATATAATCTCTTTTTCCATCTTTTTCATTCATTCATTTTTTGGAAGTTACAAATTATCATCAAATTGAGTTATACTTGTTGATTATGAAAGACAAAAATAATAAAGAATAAGAGAAATAAGCTTCTGTATTATCACATCTATGGTTACAAACACAAGAGATAAATATATGCATCTTCTTCTACACTAAAGACAAAGTAGAAAACGATTAGATTGACAATTGCAGCTAATTTGGCAGCTGAAAGCTATAACACAACCTGTAACACATAGCAGTCAATATTGACATTATAGAAGATCTGTTGAGGGGGGGGGGGGGGGGGGGGGGGGGGGGGGG
>JAOXYD010244554.1:0-16847 GCA_028565735.1 Pinacopodium congolense
TTTAAATATAATTATTTATATGTATAAATTAATAAATATATATTTTTATTAAATAAAATTTTATATAAAATTACATAAATTTTTTGAAATAATTTTTTATATAAAATTAAAATTTATTTAATTTTTTAAATATATTTTAATTAATTAATCGATAATTTATAATTATGAATAAACTGTCTGTTTAACCACCGGTTCACGGTTTTTAAATTAGTATAACCTTAACTAAAGCTATTAATAACGGTTCCGGTTACGGTTTAGAACCATTAATCACATTTACGGTTTTCAAACCATAACCATCGGTTATTAAATCGACGATTAACCGATTAGAAACCTAACCGTGGTCAGGGCTATGATTATATATTTCAAATTATTAATTATGTTATGATAGAACTTGGTGAGCAATTGGAAGCACTTTTGAAGATAGAAGAGATGTTAAATTAATTTGGAGAGCCAGAGTGTCAATTTAAGAAACTCCACATCAAATTTCATAATCAACGGATGAACGATAGAAGGTGCATCATGAAAAAACCAAGAGGAGTGCAAACATAGATAGGCCATAGCTAGAAGCACGACCTTGGTCATGCCTGTGAGTTTAGTCTAGAGAAAACCATGGGAAGAACCATGAACAAACCACGGTCGTGGCATTAGCAAACTCCTATATTTATTTGTAAAGAGACTCTTGCCTCTTGAAGCCTCTAAGTAGCCACTAAAAGAGAAAGGTTAACTTCTATGCCATCTTAAAAGGGTTTTGCATAAGATTGAAGGAGAAAAATAGATCTAAACACATTAAATTCAAGATCAAGATTGGATTTCATAACAAGAATCAATCAATTAAAGATTGTATTTCCTTTCTTTTTATGATTATTATTATGACTTTTATTATGTTTACAAAATAATTCTTTACCAAGATTTAGGTTATGAATTCTAGGACATTGTTTTCTTGATTTAACATTCAATTTTTAAATTTGTTTATGGAATCAACGACATTGGTGTTTGATTATTTTGCAAATGTAAAATTCAATTCTAATTATGTGATTGCATATGTTTAGATTGAAAAATCATATGTATGTTTAAATCAATCCTTAAGCAATGCATCTTACATGGTGACTTAAAGATAGGTTTATATAAGATGGCCATATTAGATATGAGCTTAATCGAAGTAATAGGTTCCATAAAATGCATTAATACATTCAATTGATAGATTAAGATAAAAAGAACTTTTTTCTTAATTTATCAAGTTAAAAAAATTGAATAACTATAGAGATAGTCTTATTTAACTTAGGGAATATATGGTCTGATAAAATCTAGAAAACTTGTTAAATGAAGGTTGAATAATGAATATAAATGCATCTTAGAGGAATTAACTACTTAGATCCTAACTTTATTATTATTTGATAATTCTTATGAGTTGCCTTTGGAATTTTCTTTTCTTTGTTTTGTTTATTTTCTTTAATTAATTAATCAATCAATCATCCTCTTGAGTAAGTTGAATAATAAGGATAGGAATTCATTGATAATTGCAATCCTTAGGAACCAATAACTTGGATTCATGATAGCGTACTACATAGCAATAGGTGTAATTGTCTTATTGTGTGTTATGGTATTATTGGTTAGGATTCTTAGTTTATTTTTAAAACTTAAGCACGTTCTACACACATCAGTTCTTCTTTCAAGAGGAGGGAATTATGCTTCATAAGGCTTTATTGGTTGCATCGTTAAACAGGGGAGTAGCTCTGGAGATTTTGAAGAACATGGTATTAGAAGTAAATGTTCATATCCAGCTTCTTTCAAGAGATCCTAAAAACTTCCTAACCTTGGCCTCGAACTGCAAATTCCAACCCAGGCTTTTGGGTTATCATCATCATCATCTCTTTGAGTTTTACATGGCTTATACCCGTGTCGATTATTTCCTAGTTCCTTTTTTTGTGTAAATTTATTCTATATCACTGTCAGAACTATCATCTTCTTAGCACCTACAAACGAAATCACACATAGATGGATTAATATCCCAAAGGAAATGACCATTCATGTGGCTAACATGATTATAGATTCCATCTAGATGAACAGAGTTTATTATAAGGTTACTGCCGTTTTCTTCACGAGAGATATCTGGAGTAATCTTCAAAATTAGGCCTAAATATTTTGATGGATCGAGTTTCTCCTGTTTTTACCTTTTGAAAATTGATTTTACAGTCCCTTCATTAAGACTGTTGAGAATTAGAGGAATGGTTGTATAGATGGAATGACGGTGGCAAGAATGAAAGTCTCTTTCGTAGTTGGTCACCCATTCAAACTAACGTTTATTATCTTAGATTACGCTTCAACTTATATTTTTGCACTGTGACTAAGTATATTTAACGAGTAGAGATTAACACCATTAAAAAACGTAGGGTGGAGATGTACTTTAAAACTATATAAAATGTCAATGAAAGTAATAAGGATGACATAAAAGGTGAAAAGGCTAATATATTGTGGAGAGAATACAAATCTTTTTCTACAATAATAGATCTTCTCTTTTAGAAAAAAAAAATTGCCAAAAACACTATTAATCATGTAATCATTCTCTCTCAAATTCAATGGATGCCAAAAATGTTTATAAATTTTTGCTTCTTTTTAAAATGAATCTGATTCTCTTAATACACAAATCTTTCTTTCGTTGCTGGTGTTCCAATCATATTTATGCAATCAAGTCATGTTAATAAGTCTTGTTTTCAAATTCAAATCTAATTTATTGGCAAAAATTTTAGATTTAAACAAAGAGCAGCTATTGAAGGAGACAGTCTATTAGATTTGAGAACAACTAACACTGAACGGAACAGGGAAAAGATACAGCAATCTATCAGCTGATGCTTAGAGATTGGAAACTGTTTAATCGAGTGAGGAAATGAACCTAACATCCTTATAATCACAACGCACCTTGAACAGTAATCTATTCTTGTGCAGACTACTTGAACATCCTTATAATCACAACGCAACTCTGAACAGTTTCATCTATTATAGCTTAAGATGTTCAAGTACTCTGCACACGAGGCAACTATAATGGAAGAACACTGAACTTCTTCATTTGATTAGAAGTGACGATGAAGGTTTGTCCATTTCTAAATAGTCTAATAGCCCTTGAGGCTTTTATTTTTTTTCGTAGTAGGGCTTCATAGACTTCAAATTGCTGTACAGTTTTCCTTTTGAATGAGAATGATTTATCTTTTTCAACAAAAAAACAAACTTGTAAAAAAATAAAAACATAAACAATGTAGCATTCATATAATAATTGTACGCCAAGCTAATTGTAAATTAAATAGAAGTAACTTTATTTTTTTGGACTTGTATTATTATAGCTCAATTTGAGTTTAGTTTTTAAACCAGATCCTGAAACACTAAGTCCTTGTTTAATTGAATTTTGACTTTTAATTTTGATTTTCTATTTTTTAAAACATAAAAATCGAAAAAAATACTAATACAGTATAAAAATAAAAAAAATATAATAATCAATACAAAAATATAATAACTACAATTCATAACCCAACCAAACATCTTTTAAGTAATTTATAAAACGCAATTCCTTTAATTTTTGGGCAGGCATACTACATATGATGGGTTGATCACTTTATAATGATGCAGTATTAAAATTAACCACAGAACAGTTTCCTAATAACTTTTCTAATTCGTCCATAATATATGTTTTTTTTAATTATTTGCATTACAAACATATGCTTATGTACATTTTGTTAAATACCTAAATAATTGATAACTGGACATATTCTCCACAAAGGTAGATTTATTAATGTTGATGGAACCCTATCCTATTTCAGGCATTAGCACAAAAGCATTGACATAATGCCACATAACAATGAACAAAAACCCAACATCTTATTTAATTAAAACACGTATCAGTATCACTTTTTATTTTTTTCTTAATTTTTGTGTATGTATATTGATTTTTGTGTTGTTTTTATTATTTTTTTATTATTTTTTAAATTTCTGTGCTGTATTAGTATGTTGTCTTTTTTTATACTGTTTTTATTAATTTCCATATTTTAAAAAACAAAAAAAACCGAAAACTGAATGGGAAACAAACAAGGCCTGGACCTGTTTGAAAACGATTCCGTTTTCGGATTTAGTTTTTGAATTTTTTAAATAAAAAAATCGATAAAAATACAATAATACAATACAAAAATTTATAAAAACACACAAAATCCAATACAAAAATACAAAAATCACAACAAAAAATTACAACTAAAAGCTCTGAGGGCTTGTTTAGTATCCCTTCCGTTTCTTATTGTTTTTTAAAACACGAAAACCAATAAAAATAGCACAGAAACCAAAAAAGACAACATACTAATACAGCACAGAAACCCAAAAAATAACACAGAAACCAATAAAGCTATCACAGAAACCAATACACATACATAAAAATAAAAATAAAAAATAGAAACGAGAAATGATACCAAACGTGCTCTAGCTTTTAATTGTTTTTTTTTTTTGTTTTTTCACCTAGGGTTATGTGTCTTTAAAGCCAAGAAAGCTCTCCCCTCTTGAAATGAAAATTCTGCTACTGTATAAATCTATGGAGAGCTCCTTCCTTGAAACGAAAATTGATGATGCCATTTAAATCTTTTAAAGCTTTTGTGTGTCCCACCTTGAAAGCTTTTTTTTTGTGTGCTGTCGTTTCTTTATGAAAAGCTTCAAAATGCCAATGCCATTTTACAAAAGCAAGCTTCCCTCTTTTAAACCATTTTCCTTGTAAAAAACTTTTAAAGGAGAAAATTCATCCAAAGGGAGGTAACCTATTAATTAAACATGATATAACATAAATTAAGCATTTTTGAATCAACACTAAGAACGAAATTAAATGAATTTTCATATAAAAATATAATAAAATTCATTCTTATCATATTTATTAATTTTATTTGTTAATGCCTTGATTTCTTCACGTAGGTGAACTCTAATATGATCCTAAAATTGAGAAAACAATTAGGAATTTAAGGACGAAAGCAAAATTCCATGTGAAATAAGCATCTTCACCATCTAAATTGAATTAAGCACTCGATTTGGTTGATTAGTCTAACAAGTTTGAAATAAGAAAAGTAATGGCTAACAAAGAGAGAATTTCAAAGGAATTGGATATATCAAATTTGAATTAATAATCACTTTACATCATATATCCAAGCTTAGAGGTGACCTTGGAATTAAATCTAGTTTGATTCATTTATTACGTTTTTATGGCCATGATAATGAAGATCCTCATAAGCATTTCATGTTGTGTTTTCAAGTGTGAGATTGGAAGGAGTATTAGAAGTGCAAATAAAAAAACGTGCCTTTCCATTCTCGCTAATTAAAAAAGCTAAGAATTGATAATTTTATTTATCTCCCAGTTATATAACCACAAATGGTAATGTTGTTTCTTGATAAAATTTTCCCTGCCTTGTGAGTTGATGGCATAATAAGGGAGATATATGAGATAAAACAACAAGATATACAAATTTTTCACAAGTACTAGGAAAGATTCAAGTAACCTTGTTCAAGTTAGTCTCAATATAATATTTCTGAACAACTCCTCATTCAATATTTTTGTGAAAGATTACTTCCCATGGAGAGGAGGAATATGGATGTAGGTAGTAGAGATGCTACAGGAATACAACTCTTAGTGATGTTAGGGATTTAATCTTTATCATGATTATCAACTCGTAATAATTAGGATTTAGACAAGATCCATCGTTAAGAGAGGTGCAAAAGGTAATATATGATTAAGACTTGTTTATATGTACACCTTTATCTAACCATCATCATAAACTGCTGAGAGGAATTGGAGGTCCAATGACAAAAGCAAGGTCTAAGTGTTTAAACAAAGCTCTTCAAGAATTGATAATAGAGATGCAAGAGTAAAAAGTTCCTCTAGAAGCTCGTGAAGGATTGCTAAGATTATTCACTATTGGGAGTTGGTTAAGTGATTGAAACTTTAACACAAATTTAATTTAGAATTAACCAACGTGAAAGGTTAGTGCACCTATTGAACAAGTAATAAATCAGAGTGTTTTTAAAACTTTGAGTGTCAGTCCCACGGGGAAAAGGAATAATTATTAGGTTAATTAAATCAAAATTATCTAATAAATTTCAATTAATTAACTAAAAAGGTAAAAAAAATGCTAATTAAACCTACCTTGCTTCAAATAATGAAAATTTGACTTTTAAATTGCTTTAAAAATTACCAAAGTGTGGAAAACAGCTAAGGATTAGGTTTTCAATGAATTAATTAAGTATTTAACATTTTAAAGGGCTAAATTAAAGTTCTTTCACAAATTCAAGACAAAGCCATGGTTAAAACTATGACTTTTCTCTATTAATTTTAATTTAAAATTTAGCCATGTATTACATTAAGTCAATAGGCTTTAGTTTCAAGAATGTGACATTTAGATTCACAGTCTCAGAAATCTAACTTTCACAAATAATCAAAGTTTTTTCATTCAATGATTGATTTGTGTTTATAAAATTTTCCAACAACCTAAGTTGATTTCTCAAGTCTTAGATTATCTTTTAATCCATTATTAAGTGAGCAGCTTAAAAATAGAGTATTCAGACCTTCATTAAATAAAAATTAGACCCTTAATCATGAATACAAGCTCGCCTAAATCATTTACACACCAATCCTAAGCTGAAAATCAAATCAGCAACATATAATGATCAAAGTAAATAAAACATACAACTTAAGGAATATACTTAGATAAATTCGAATGTAAGAGCTTAAATAATGAGTTTAGAAGTTAGAAAAAAACCAAGAAAAGCTTTAGGATGATTCACAAACTTAACTTGATCTAACCTCTAACACAACTCCAAATCAGCATAAACTTGCAGAAAAATCAAAGAACATATAAAGGTGTGAGCTTAAGAAAAATAATTTTTATTAATCCACAAAATAGAGTTAATAATGTAATTATCTGAGTTAGAAAACCCCTTATGATGGTTTCCAAAGTCAGATATGAATCTTAATAGCAAGATTCAATGTTTGGAAAAGTAGAAAATAACTCAAAGATCAAATTACAAGTCTTTGAAGATAGAGAACTTTAAGAACCCTAAGGAAGAACTAAGAAAGAGTGTAGAGAATTTTTAGATATGCCTCCCTCCAAAATTTGGCATGTGAGAGTTGTTTTTCCCTTTTTCTAGAGTTCAAGGTCCTCCAATTTGGTCCTTCGAAGACAAAGGATTTTAATGAAATCACGTATTAGTTGAAATTTTGAAGATTTGGTAGTTATATGTCTGGTAGCTACATATATGATGGGTTAACTTGAATGTATATGGCAGTATGGAACCTGTCGTATAGGTCCTAGTGGTGCAGATCACATATGGGGGTCATATGGAGGTATACATGGCTCTCTCCAGACTATCGTATATCTTTAGAAATTCACCTCTTTTACTATCTTTTTACTCTAATCTTTAATTAATTTCCAATTCCTGCAAATTAGATACTTCTAAGCATTAATTAAACATATAAAGATGAAATTAGGGGTCAAAACATAACAAATATCCATTAAAAATACAATCAATTTGACCCATATCAATTCTCCCACACTTAAGCATTTGCTTGTCCTCAAGCAAGTCAATCACTCAATTTTCTCAAAATGGTCTATAATTATAGGAAAATTAATTCAAGATTAACAACATAATTATTGAAATGTTTTCTTAAGCTTTCAAAAATAATGACTCATTGAAATGTTATGTAATCAACTAATCATAAATGCACTTAAATCATTTTATTTTATTTTTCAATCTCCAACCTGAATCACAAAAATCAATTCCACATATATAAGGAAAATATGCTGAGTTTAATGCATCAACTCTCTAGACACTTTCACATCCTTTATTTATTTTAAACCATAATTTAATTAATTAAATAATTATTTAAATATGGAAGCAGTTTGGTTAAGAAGTCACTCAATCTCTTTATGCAAAGGTGAATATTTTGTTATGAACAACCCTGATTACTTAATCGAGTTACATCGCATCAATTAGTTATTAGCACCACTTTTAACTTCAACTTTTTATATATATATATATAGATATATATTTCTCTCTTTTTTTCTTTCTTCTTTTTTTTTCTCTTTTCTTTATATATATATACATAAGGTTAGAAGTTAATGAAGTGAATTCTGCTTACTTATTTAATTAATTAAGTAATTAATTTTAAATATTTATTTTTTTAAAGCTTAATTTTGGTTCTTTTTCATTTTTTGGAACGAAAAAAATGTCTTAAAAGAAGTCACAAAATTACTCAATAAGTTTCATTTTATATGTGGAATATCATTCTAATTATCAGGTATCTATTATCCAAATTATAAAATGAGTTAAAAGTATTTAGTCATTAACAGCCAAAACCAATCATATAACATTTTAAATTGTCAAAATAATTGAATTCAAAAGAAAAGATAGATAATAATAAGCATTAAATTGAAAAGTTTTTCCTTAAAAAATATTGACTAGTAAGAGAAAATTGATAAAATGATATGCTAAAAGATAATAAAAGCTCAAGTGTATAAAGTATGAAATCGCTCTCCCACACTTAAATGAAACAGTGTCCTCATTGTTTAGAACAAAAACAATAAAACGTAAAAGAGGGAAAAATGCACCTGTTTGATCCAAATGAAGCATTGATCCACTAGAGTCCACAGGGAAGAAATTGTGGGAACCGAAATAAGATAAGCGATCAAAGCACAAACGAAATAGAGAAAAAAATAATGTTCCAATATCATAAATACATGATCATCAATGTACATCCAAGGAGACAAAATACATTAAAAATAATAAGTTAGATATAAAATAAAATAAAAATACAACCTATGCTACAAAATGTAAACACTGAAAATAAATAACAACTAAAAAAAATGAAGAACAATATAAAACAACTAAAAACTAGGACTATCTCAATCGAGGGTTCTCTAAGACTCCTCAATGCACGCCAAATGTGCTATCCAAACAAAGTATCAGCTCATCAATAAGCACACCTATTGCACCACGAAACTTTTAAATCTAAAACAAAAATAAGACTCCATCCTCAACATGATGGTCATAAGATCAGTTTGTGGAGTGTCCATAAGAGGTGGAGCCTCAACAATAGGTGAACGTGGGCAAGGTGATTGAACACTCGGTGTCACCTCAGATGAAGCCTCATCCATCTCCTCTTTAGGTGCTGTATAAGGGGCATCATGAATAGGTGGCGCATTAGGTATCTCACCCTCACGCAATTTGCACCACTTGCCTCCTACTTGAGCAAACTTCCGCAGCTTAAGTGTGGCTATGTTGATCTGAGTATAATGAATCTTATCCATTGAGGCCTCATAATTAATGTTAACTCCTATTAACTAGATGATCCAACTCAAACAACTTGAAAATTAGAAGTTTTTGCTTGGTTCCTACATCTTCACCACCTTTCGCATGGATGTGACGAGAAATCCAGCCAGTGGTAGTCCTAGAACAACTCCTAACCTATGGAACATCTTATACAATATGTAGGCATCAAATGTCATTTAATCCACTTGCCCTCGGGACTACGTTGGCACTCAAAATGGTTATTGTTATATGCTTCCTCACTTTTAAAGATGTAACAAAATATGTGCAATCAGATTTCTTAGTTATGCTTAGGGTAGTAGTAGCAGTGGTAAATGAAAAATTGAGATTTGAAGAAATAGAATCTCCATAAATTGAATCTCTACCCTAACATTCATATCCCCTTCATCTGGCACATTTAAAAATTCAGAAAGAAAAGCTTTAGTCAAATGAATTGGTGTACTTCTCACGAAACTGTGGATTTCTATCGTATTCGCTTTATCTTTCTCCTTTATGTTGCAAAAAATTCGTGAACCAAATCTAAATAGTATGGTTTGAAAAAGCTGATGACGGGCTCCCAACCCAATGCGTGGAAAGCACTTGAAATGTTGAATTACGCCTCCAAGTCCAAATGAATAGAGGACTCATAAATGAATTCGTTGGTTTGATATGAGTTGAATCAATTCAAATTTTCTCTTATTGTAAAGTGTGCAAGATTAAATCCTACCCTTTTTCTGGATGGCTATCCAAAAGTAGTCTTAGGCACCATTTTGATAAAAAATGTTTAATAAGTACATCAAAAGATGTAAAAAAGAAGAAAATAAGAAAATTCCTTCGGCGAATTTGAAAAGAATATGCCATTTATTGAAAAATTTTCAAAATTTTGATGTTAATGAAATGTAAAAACTTAGTATCATTTGAAAGCTTATGAATTTTGGAGCATAATGATACCAAAACATAAATGAATGGGACCCTAAAACTCAAGAATATTGCAAAAATCATACCTCCGACGTGAAAAGTGAGAATTGAGGGGTTTTTTTTTGGATTTTTAGGTTATTTGAGAGAAAGTTTCAATGATTTGTGGATAGAATCTTGTAGACAAAGAAAAATGTGACAAAATGATGGAAAAACACACAATTTGGCTAAAAAACAAGCAAGAAATAGGGATTTTTGTGAAAAAGGAGCATTTGCTGGCGAGATCCTATTGTATTGAGTTTGTAACTTCTGACCAAAACGCAACGTTTTAATGTTGTCTATAAAGCAATAAGATGGTCCTTGAGGAGCAATATGATGGTATGAGCCTGTTGTATTGAAGTCACTGTATTAGTCTTTGACTGGTAGGCTAATACGCGGGTTAATAGGACTATATGGGTGGTCAAGCTAGACCACCATATAGCTCATGTTGACTTGTTTTCTTAAGCATTGCAACCCTAATTTGAATCCAAATTCTTCCTAAACCTTGTTCCAAAAAAATTCAATGGATTATTATTTAAATTTCCTTAGAATTGAAATTAAAAACACTTAAACATTAAAGAAAAATCACATTAAATTAAGGAATTAATAAGGAAATCACACTAAACCTAATTAAAACACGCTTAATAGGCTTTAACATACTGACTTAAAGTCCCACCACATAAAATAAAATAAAAATACACACAATTACTTATCTAACAAGGATAATTACTAGTTCAATGAGGATAAAAAAGTGAAAGACTCTCAATAGATGCTTCAGTTGAACTAGAAACATTCAACTTTTCTCTTTGTCCATTCACCTTGAAAGTTGAGTGACCATTGGTTACTTCAATGGCACCAAATGGATAAACTTTGATCACTTCATATGGGCCTATCCATCTTGATCTTAGCTTCCCTAGAAATAGCTTCAATGTCGAATTGTATACCAAGACCTTGTCACCAACCTTAGTTTCTCTTTAAATGATATGCTTACCATGCCATCTTCTAACTATCTCTTTATACAATTTAGAGTTTTCATAAGCTTCAAGGAGAAACTCATCCAACTCATTTAATTGTAAAAGCCTTTCTTTACCAACTTTGCTTGAGTCAAAATTCAAGAAATTAATAGTCTTATAAGTATGGTGCTCCAATTTAACTAGTAAATGACAAGTCTTTCCATATACCAACTTATGTGGAAACATTCCTATAGTTGTCTTGAAAGCAGTTTGATAAGACCACAAAGAATTATTTATCTTTAGCGACCAATCTTTTCTTGAAGAGCTAACGGTCGTTTCTAAAATCTTTTTAATCTCTAGATTTGAAATTTTTGCTTGACCATTAGTCTGAGGATGATAAGGCGTAGTAACCTTATAGGTAACATCATATTTAGTCAAAAGGGAATCAAACTGTTTATTGCAAAAGTGCATTCTCCTTTTACTTATAATTGCTTTTGATGTCTCAAATCAAGTAAAAACGGTTTTTTTTTTTCAGAAAGCGAACTACACATCTTGTGTCATTAGTTGGAAGCACAACTGCTTCAATTTATTTATTCACATAATCTATAACCACTAAGATATATTAATTAAAGTATAACGAAGGGAAAGGTCTCATGAAGTCGATACCCCAAACATTGAAAATTTCACATACCAAAATGTTGTTTAATGGCATTTCATTTCTCCTTAAGATATTTCCAACCCTTTGGCAATTGTCATAAAATTTAACAAAGTGAAATGCCTCCTTAAATAAGGTTGGCCAATATAAACTGCACTCCAACACTTTATATGTAGTCCTAATGGATTTGAAGTTTCATATAGTCTCACGATAATGAAAATGGCTTAAAATAGAGGGCACTTTCTCTTTAGGCACATACTTCTAAATTATTCCATCAGCACTTATCATATATATAAAAAGGTCATACTAAATATATGTCTTAACCTCTAAAAAGAATCTCTTCTTTTGTTGGTATGAAAAGTCAGGAGGTAGAACATCAATAACCAAATAATTCATAAAATCCACATACCAAAGAAAGGTAAGCATGGTTAGCAAATGTTCTCTAGGAAAACCTCCTTAATGTCTTGGTCTTCTTCTTTCTTCATCACTACTTCATCTAAATGAGATAAATGATTAGCCACAAAATTTTCTTTTCCATTCTTGTCTCTAATTTCAATGTTGAACTATTGTAAAAAAAGAATCCATCTAATTAATCGTGGCTTAGAATCAGATTTTTTCATGAGATACTCAGAGCTGAATGGTCTTTATAGATTATGGCCCCTGAAAGCACCAAATATGACAAAAACTTATCAAATGTGAACACTACAACTAACATCTCCTTTTCCATGGCGGTGTAATTCCTTTGGGTACCATTCAAGGTACGGCTTGCATAATAAATTGGATGGAAGCTTTTCCATATCTTTTCCCAAGTGCAGTACTAACTACAAAGTCACTTACATCGCATATTAACTTGAATGGAAGAGAGAAATCGAGTAATACTAAAATAGGTTTACTAGTAAGCTTTATTTTTAAAAACTAAAAAGACCGCATACATTTATCATCAAAGTTAAAGATAGTATCCTTGCTCAAAAACTTAGTGAAGGGCTTGGATATCTTGAAAAAATCCTTGATAAAATGCCTGCAAAATCTAGCATGTCCTAGAAAATTTCGAATTGCTCTAACTGAATCAGGTAGTGGAAATTGAGCAATAACTTTAATTTTTTCTGGATCTATTTCTATTCCCTTACTCATCATTTTATGATTCGAAACAATTGACTCTTGCACCATGAAATGCAATTTTTCCCAACTTAAAACCAAGTTGTTTGCCCAAACATGCATCAAAATATGTTCCAAATGTAGAAAAATAATCCATAATGACTTTGATGCAAGTCTTTATCATGTTCACAAAAATTGTTGCCATATAGTGTTGAAAAGTTACAAGATCATTGCTTAAGCTAAAAGGAATGCATCTATATACAAAGGTGCCATAGGGACAGGTGAATGTTGCCTTTCCTTGATCATCAAAGGCAACAGGAACTTGTAAATACCTACTATACCAGTCTATGATATAATGAAATCTATGCCCAACTAATCTTTCAATTAATTGATCTATGAAGGGTAAATGAAAGTGGTCCTTTTGTGTAGAGTCATTTAATTTTTGGTAATTAATACACATATGCCATCTAGTTGCTGTCCTTGTGGAAATAAATTCATCTTACTCATTTTCCATCATAGTACTTCCTCCTTTCTTAGGTATTACCTAAATTAGACTAACCCATAAAGAGTTAGCTATTGGAAAGATACTAGCATCCATGAGTTTAATTACCTTATTCTTTACCACTTCCTTTATATTCAAATTAAGCTCGCACTATGGTTAGACTAAAGGTTTGCTACCTTCTTCTATAAATATTCTGTGAGTGCAATTAGAAGTACTTAATCCATTAATGTCAGATAGGGTCCAACCTAAAGCCTTTTTATGCTCTTGAACTCTTAACAATTTTTCCTCCATCCTACCAATTAACGGTGATGAAATAATCACAAGAAATTGTGATGAGGTCACAAAAAAGATTAATTTAAATGCAAGGGAAGAGGTTTACATTTAAAAGTTGGGGGCTCTTCAATAGATGGCCTTGATAGGGATTGAATTGGTTTATTTAAAGGCTCAAACCTTTTAGATTAAATCCAACCAAAGGTTTCTAACCTTTTAAATTAAATCCAACCAGAGGCTTCCTTTCCAACTTCTAATTCCTCTAACACTTATTTGACTTTCTCTTCCTCTACTTCTAATGAACATGAATGGATTGATACTTTTTGCAAAGTATCCTAACAAAGATACTTGAATGGATCACCTTGAATGGAATTCATTTATATGAAGATGCATGAATCTAAGGTGGAGGGATGCTTCGTAATCTAAACACATTGAACTCAATCTCTTCATCTTGAAGTCTAAGGATGAGCTTTCCTCTATGTACATCATTCAATGCCTTTATAGTAGCCATGAATGGCCTTCCCAAAATGATAGGCACTATGCTGTCCTCTTCTATATCTAAAAGAAGGAAATTAATAGGAAAAAATAAATTTATTAACCTTTACAAGTACATCCTTAATGATTCCTCTTGAATAGGTAACGAATCCATCAACTAATTAGAATGAAATTGTAGTTAGTTTTGGTTCTTCCAATCTTAACTTCTTGAAGATAAATAAGGCCATCATATTAATTATCGCCCTAAGATTCGTGAAAACCTATCTATTTGCAAGCTGCCAATTGTACAAGGAATGGTAAAACTACCAGGGTCTTTGAGCTTTGGAGGTAACTTTTTCAGAAGGATCGTAGAACACTCTTCATTAAGCTTAACAATCTCATACTCCTTCTTCTCAAAGTTCTGAATAAGAGGGAATTTGAGCAATTGCCTCGGGAAATGGGATATTGATATGTATTTCTTAAACATTTCCAAGAATTTCCTTAATTGCTTGTCGAGGTTTGTATTCTTTAACATTTGAGGGTAAGGAATCCTAGGTTTATAAGGTTGCACATTTGGATCTACAAAAAACCTAGATGGCTTATCAGAGTTTTCACCTTTAACTCCTTTTTCTTACTTCTTATCTTCTTCTTCTACCCTTTATCTTCTGCCATGTTCTCTTTCTTTCTCTTTCTCTTTAGCTCTCTCTTTTCTGTCATGAGCTCTCTCTCTCTCTTCTATCATGCTCTCTATTTTTCTCCTTTTCTTCACTCTTTACTAATACTTGCTTTCCTTTCTCTTATATATTTTTCCTTTCATTATCAACTTCTCTTCCACTTCTTAGGATAATAGCCTTAACATGCTCTCTAAGATTGGCTTCAGTAGCACTAGGTAGCTTACCAATTAACCTCTCTTGTAAGAGTTGTGTAATTTACCCAACTTGAGTCTTCAAATTATTAATTGATGCCTTATGATTTTGCATCCTTGACTTGTTAGATTATATGTACTTAAGAACTGTCTCTTCAAAACTAGGTGACTCTCTTGAAGTTAATTGGCTTTAACTTCAGGCGGAGGTGCTCTTTGAGGGTTGGCTTGAGGTTATTATAGTGGTTGCTAGTAGTTTTGGTTATTGCTCCATAAAAGTCTGGATGATTCCTCCAATTAGGATTATAAGTGTTTGAAAAAGGATTTCCTTTTAGCCTATTAAAATTACTAACAAACTGAGCTTATTTTGATTCTCAGGTAAAATGACTACATTCTTGATACTTAATGATGAATGGGAGGTACTATCATAACTTTCACATTCAATTCTATAGGAACTACTCCTAACTCTACTCACTAAACTATCCAACTTTTTGTTTAGTACTTCCATTTGAGCTACAAGAGCTATTGTATCATTGATTACATAAACACCATATGGTTTCCTTAGTGATATTCAGAATTTTACTGAAAACTATTTATAGCTATCTTCTCAATCAGATTGTAGGTTTCGGTCGGATTCTTCTTCATAAAATTACCTCTAGTAGTAACATCCGTGGTGCTAAGAGTTGAAGGTGTAAGACTAGTATAGAAAATGTCCATTTGTTGCCACGTATTGAATCCATGGCCACTTAACAAGCAGCTGTCTAAATCTCTCCTAAGCCTCGTATAGACTCATTCTCTTACTGTATAATGAGCTAATCTCTATTTTTATTTTTGCTATCTTAGCAGGTGGGAAAAAATTTAGCTAAGAATTGCTTCGTTAAATCATCCTATGTAGTAATGGAACTAAGTTAAAGTGTGGATAACTAGGCTTTTGCTTTATCTCTAAGGAAAAAAGGGAAAAGCCTAAGCTTAGCTACATCATTAGAGACACTTTGCTTTTAAAAAATCACACGTATTAAGGAAAATTTGCAAATGTTCATTAGGATCTTCTAAAGCTAAACCTTCAAATAGAAATGATACTATACGGGATTTCAAAGCTATTTGCATTGACTCTAAGCCGAACAATGCTATTTATAGGTCTACCTTTATTTCCCATTGCTAAGTCCATCATGGTTGGTTCTTTAAGTTCTTTCTAAGGTCTAATAACAACATGTTCCTGGGGATCCATTTCTATTGATTCAGATTCTATGTCACTAGATGTTTTTACTTTTAAAGGATCAGACGTAGGAACTCGTGATTCTTTCTTTTTCCTACTCAAAATATACTCAACCTTCGAATCAAAGTCTAAATGCTCAGGATTTTGGCCTCGATTATGCATATAGAATTAAATAAAATAAACAAAAAAAATACTTAACTAAATAAGCAAACAATACTAGTAAGATAATAAAAGGCAACAAAAGCACCCAAAATTTAAAAATAAAAATAAAAAATAAAAAATAAAAAATTAAGAAAATAATAATTACAAGTCCTAGACTAATTGACATTAGAATTTCCTAATATTATAGCATTTTTACCTAGCAATGGTGCTAAAAACTTGTGAGTTTATTAGGTAATTGAAACCTTAACACAATTTTAATTTAGAAATAACTAACTTGAAAAGCAAGTGCACCTATAAAAAAAAGTAATAAAGAGAAATGTTTTAAGACTCTGAGTGTCGGTCCTACAGTGAAAAGGAATAATTATTAGGTTAATTAGATGACAGTTATC
>JAOXYD010244564.1:0-16846 GCA_028565735.1 Pinacopodium congolense
AATCTTGGGCTTGTACGGTGGTGGTGGTATATAAGACTTCTCCTCCTCCGTTTCTTCTTCTTTCTCTTAGCTTTCCTCTTTCAGGCTTTCGACCATCTCTAATGGCTCCTCTAGAGCTTTTCTTGTTATAACTTTGATATCCTTTAGCTGCGCCCTTGGATTAGACTCTGTATTGTTTGATAGACTCCCTACATGTTTTGTAGATAATGCATTCGTTAGTTACCCAACTTGAACCTCTAAATTATGGACGGAAGAGGCATAATTCCTTGCTATTTGATCAAACTTTTCTTCCGTCCTCTATTTTCTCTCTTTTTGGCTATTAAACTTAGATCTTAGCATATCCATAAGCTTCTCCATCTTTGATTCAGATGCTCCAAATCTGTTTTATTGAAAACCTGTTAGCCCTTGTACTCTCATATTACTACCCACATTGTTAACCCAAGAAAATTTTGAGTGGTTCTTCTACTCCGAATTATAAGTACTAGAGTATGGGTTATTACTTACCATCCCTTATAGTGCTCCCATGTAGTTCACCTGTTTTGTCTCACTACTAACCATCAAGAAGCATTATGCAGTTATATAACTATTTTGAATACATAACTCACATCCACGTTGTACTACTTTCAATGATTGCGTTGAAGTACCCTGCAAACTATTCAATTATTTAGCAAATGCTAAAATTTAAGCTTGTAAGGCAGGCACTGAATCCATGGCAATAACACCCTTCTTCTTCTTGTGAGACAGTTGCCTACTCCTTTCTATAGTCCATAAGCAATTGTTATTTGACATCTCTTCTAATAGGTCATGTGTTACATCTATTACCTTTCTCATCAGAGAGCCTCTAACTAATGCATCTATCATTCTTCTCGTTTGTGTAGTAACTTCATTATAGAATGTTTTCAGTAAAAAATTCCCAGGTAGATTATAGTGGAGGCAACTCCTCTATAACTCCTTGAATCTTTCCCACGACTCATACAAAGATTCAATATCACTTTGTTAAAAAAAATTTATCTCCTTGATGATTTTGGTGGTCTGCATAAGAGGAAAGTACTTGGCTAAAAAGGCTTGTACTAGCTGATCCTATGTAGTGATATTCTCAGGATTCAGAAATTTTAACTAAGCCTTGGTTTAATCCTTCAAAGTAAATAGGAATAGCCTCTTTTGTGTGGCATCTTCTAATAGGCCATTATATATGAAGGTATCGCAGATTTCCAGGAAGTTGGCTAGGTGACCATTAAGATCTTCATTAGCCAAGCCATATAATTGAACATTCATCTGCAACATGTTCAATAGCATCAGTTTGATCTTAAAATTGTTACCTTGGACTGGGGGTCTTGTAATATCTTGCTTATTAGCATTCAAGCCAGGCTCCTTTAAGTCCATAAGAGTTCTTTGTTGCTCATCATAATTCTTGTATTTAGCTATTGTGCTTTTGATAGTTCTTAATGTTTTACTTTTCGAAGTTCTCTTTCATGCTTGGTGATGTTCGAAATTTCAACATCCTCTATCTTACTCGAAATTCTCGTCACTCTTGTGTTTATACACCTACAATCAAATAAGAAAAGTATTAAAAATCCTTAAATCAAAACAATCCAAATTGAATAAGATGCTAAAATAAAAATCCCCAATAACTGTTCTAAAAACTTGTTTGCTAGTTTTAGTTATACTACAAGTGTACAAGTTGTTACTTATAGTATAATTAATATCTATCTCATGAGGATTATAAACACCTAAAAATTGAAATTGTACCTTGTTTAAGGTACATGCAAGGTATAGAAATTAAAAATTAAACTAAACTAATGAAACTTGAATGAATTTAATCGTAAAAGAAAGCAAAACAAGAAGATACTCAATAATAGAGACTTAGGGGTTGTTCTATTCTTTTTTATCTTCCTTTTACCTTATTGATTTAATTTTTTTTATCATAAATATCCAATATTTGATTACCCTCTCTCAATATCTAACTAATTATTCTTAATTGAAATAAATTATAAGCCTGAATTGTAACCTCTCGATTCACAACACTACTCCTAATTATACAATTGGATTTGAAGCAATCCTAAGGACAATTAATAAGTAATTAAGATCTCTCTTCAATCACCTATTCTTTAGTTAATTGTAGGTCCTTAAGCTACCAACTCTTGTTAAGCACCATAGCTTAAATAAATCAAAACAATCTCTCGATTTGAAGTAATTATAGACTCAACAATTAACACAAATAACTATTCATTAAATCAATATGGTAAACGTTGGATAAAAAATTCAAGAAAAATCTGTAAACTAGATTTAGCAATACATAATCATGTTCAAACAAACACTATTTAAATTAAACATTAAAAGGAAAGCAAAGGAAATGAGAAAACTAATGATGATGATGATGATAGTCCTCTTATTGGAAATCTAGACAACAGTTATTGAATCTTGATTCTCTTCCTTGACCTTGAGTCTCTTCAAATAATTCTCTTCCTAAAACCCTCTATTTTTGCCTTGGATGTTCCCTAATGTTATAATGGTGGCTGATAGGGTTTCCTTACATCTTCTTATGTCAATAGCGTCAAAATGGAATTAAAAACATCACTCTATGTCATCCCGCCACATTAGCTTTTTCAAATTTAACCTCTACTTGATATTTTCACTATAAATTCTTATAAAAACCTCCAAATATTGCTAAGATCAAAAGCAAGATTGAAGGTTTTCCAAATATAGGCTTCAAGTTTACAAAGGAAGGTGGAAAGCTAGCAATCGATTCGAGCTTCCACAAAACAAGCCCCTTCATCATTATAGTCAGTTGTTGATTCATCTTTGAGCCTCCCTACTAATGGATAATAGTGAATTAGTGTTTCGGAGAGTGACTTCTGTAAGGAATAAGGTCGTTGGGAGAACATTGAAAGGATTTCATCATAATCATACTGGTTGACATTTGAAGGGTAGAGGAAAGCTATAGGGCCATACAAATTACGGTGGTGTTGGTCCCAAATAGAAAGCTTGAAGATTTGAAGATGTTTAGGGGTAGGAGAAGATGGTTTAATTGATTTCCTGGAGATAATTTCAAGCTTTTTCATCAACATTTTCTATGCTCTAAATTTAAGGAGATAACAAATTCCTGATTTGTCTCCTTTATATAGAATCATGTGACCTTTATGATTAGTTTTTAAAGTAAAATTATAAGAATGTGTTTATCTTTTCTATAGTTTCATCATAAACATGTTTCAAAATCCTAGAATCTCATTGACGAACTAAATTATTTAGAAGATGACATAACATGAAAGTGAGATACTTTAATTCAAGAATAGAAAAATAAAAAATAATACAAAAACTTTTGAAAGAAAACTAAGAATTTTTATTTAAACAACTTTAGAGTCATCATGTTTTGAACATAAAAGATGGCTATTAAAATATAATATAAAACCTCAAACATAAAACTAAAGACAAAAATATCTTTTATAATCAAAATAATTTGAAAAGGTGTAACAGTAGTATAACCACTGTAGGGTTCAAGATACAACGATAGTTCCTGAAAAACGCAACGACATCATTGAGGGATGTTGGTTTGCTCCTCTATTTCTACTTGTGAGGTTAACTTGCAACCAATGATGATGGCTATTTCTTAATCCATAATGGCACCATTTAGGATCATTGTTGAGGCTCTATAAAATATATGTTTTGCATTACATCATTCTCCCCTACTTATAAAGAACTCGACCTCAAATTATGATTGAAATTCCCAAGCCTCCCATCAAGCATATTTGTTTTAAACATCGTAGGCACTTTTAAAATATAGTAATCAAGATCGAAATTGAAAATTTTATGAATTCCTCTTGCTCCTCTCCTTGTATCTTCAACAAATTTAAAAGCAAGTATTATGGCTCTAAAATGTTATTCTTTATTAGAGCCACTAACAAATAAAGTCTTAACATCTTCATCATCACTACTACTGCCTCCAAATAGAGTATAATACAAACTCTTTTGCTTTGATAATTCCCTTTAAAGTCCCTTTCTCTTACTCCTCTAAGTAGTTTGTAAAAAATAAACTCTCCAAGTCATCCACTATAAAAGTAGTACCTAAAATAGTGTTGTAACTTCTTACTGTGAAAGTGATTGAACTACTTAGATACAAGTTTAAGACATGTAACTCTCAGTATAAAGTCCTTAACTTCGGTGATAGCTTTGACAATTCTTGTTGTACTAGCATAACTATCTTAAGTCACTAAGTCATCAAAAATTGTAATATCTAAACTAGCAAACACTAAAATAATACTTAAATCCATCTTGACTTCAAGAAAAGTTGAAGAAAGGCTCTCTTATCCTTTGATAGAAATAACTGAATGTTGTAAATCACTCCCTTTTTCAACTAAATTTTCATCAAAAATAGTTTTAGTTGTCTATGTTTGAAGAACTTCATTTCATATAATAATTTTCATTTTTTATTTCAAGTTTACAAGATGTATGTGGATCATAATTTTCTTTCCCTCAGTGCTATATGGATTTAGAGAAAAGTTTCAATCGAAGTTTAAAAGAATCAAAAAATAATCAGTAATAAATTTGTTTGTAGATGATTTGCTACTTTTATCTTTAGTAACTTCACGCACTTCTATTTCATGTGTACTACCTGATCGAAATTCACCATCTCTCTATATGCCTATACCACAAGATTAGAATTTTCTGTAAGTTCACTTAGGGCTTACACACTCTTCTTTAGAGGGCCAAGTGTAATAACATTCATGCTTAACATATCCTCATCAATTAGCCACATGAAAGTTTCCCTATTGATTTCTTTTCAAATAAAAACTTCTTCATATTTCCATCAATCGAGACTTTTAAGACACTTAATAACAGAATATACTTCAATCGCTCTCTCTGTGAAGAATGAATTGACCTTCTAATCACTTAATGAAGAAATTACGATTCTCTATCTCAACCTTCATGGTCAAAGACTTAGGTGTGACCTTCCTCTTTATCGTGACAATCATTAGTATAAACCAATCTAGGCACATCATTCAATTTTAAAGTGTCTATATCACATACTTGATATTAAATCGAGTAATCTCAATAAACAATACAAACTACATTCTCCTCTCTAATTTTATTTGTACTCTTTATATATACGTCACTCAAATAAGCTGCTTCTGGTCTCTTCTTATTCTCTTTCCCCTTTACAATCAACAAGTGCATCTCCCTCGCTTCTTTTATCTCACACATAAATTACTATTTATTATATTTCACTAGCAATCAAGGCTTCTTACTCTCCCTATTGGATTTCATGGTCCTTTTTCTACCTATAGGTACTAAGATAAACTTTTCTCCATCTTTTATAAATTGATAAACATTCTTCCTTCTCAAATGAACTGCATTAACATCATATTGTTATAGTCTATTAAAAAGTATTTGGTATGCTTTTATGTCAACAACATCATAATAATGCTCATAATTATATTTACTAATTGAGGATGGTGCCTTGTAGCGTTCATTAACAAAAATCCCTTTGACTTATTTGATTCATCCAATACTATAAAGGTCTAGATGTGATTTAATAGCCAACTTCAATTTATTCACTATGGCTTCGTTATAATATTTTCTTAACTACCTCTATTAGTAATCAACTCATGTAAATGCTCTTGCACCATACACTTTATGAGGAAAATTTTATGTCTTTGCATGCCATCATGCTCCTTATGAGACATTATCAACCTTTTAATCACTCTCACAAAAGTTTCACCATTCTCTTCCTCTAGTTGCTCCTCATGATCTCCTTCGAGTGCACATATTTCCTCATAATCATCTTTATATTGCTCCACTATATTTTTTTCTTTTCTCTTTGGGAATTCCTTAAATTTGTAGCCTGGTTTATTACATCTCTAACACTTAGGGTTGGTGGATTTAGTATTTATAGGAGTTGTCTTACTTGAATTTCCACCATTAGTATTACTCCGGCACCCATTACCATGTGTAGGAATTGCATTCAATAACTCTTTTATTTTATCAATAACAGCCATTTCATTTGCATACCACTTAAACTCCCTTAGGTTTTCATTAAGCATCAACTTTACCTTCATAACCAAATTCTTTCATCTTGAATTTGACACCTTTTATATCCCAATTTTATCTTATAAACTTGGCTTTAATTCCCTCAAGTACTATGGAACTTATTAGGATTGAGTTTCTGATAATTGATTACAGGCTAGTGGCATTATTGACTATCATAAAGGATATATTACTTGTAATCTAGTAGAAATCTTCCCCTTAATAATTGCTTCATTTTCCTTTATAAAGAAATTGAGCTCTTACCTTCTCTTCTCTTAGTCTCCTTCAACTATTCTCATTTTATTGATGCTCCACTTTTTAATTAATGAGTTACCAATTTGACTTTTCTCTCCTTAAGAATCTCAGTATAGTAAAAGAAATGTTCTACCTCCGATGGCTAGTCCAAAAATGCCTCATATCTAATCACCATTAGGGGATAGAATATCTACTTTTAGTTTATACCTCTATTATCCTCCACAATGTCTTTAATGAATGATTTCATCCTCATTGCTCAAATTATTGTTATAATTCCATAATGTTGGATTTAAAATTTAAGGAAGTCTTATAGAGCCATCTTCTCTTTCAACATGATCCCCAATTCTTTTATTATTGCCTCCTCATAACATTACTTGTAACTAATCTCTTATCTCTATCAATTATTGTTCTATATTGCGATTTAACTCTCTATTATTTAACTACCCTCCCAACTTCGGGTAACCTATGAAAGTTTTCATTGATGTTTTTAGCCATTATCATAAGAACGAGCTTTGGAATTTTTCAAAACTCTGATATCACTTGACGTAGCGCGGAATTGAGATACTCTATTTCAAGATTATAAAATCAAAGGCGATATGAAAATATTTGAGATAAAATTAAGAAATTTTATTTAATAACTTTAGAATAGTCATCTTTTGAACACAAAAGATAGCTATTTAAATATAATATGAAACCATAAACCTAAAATTAAGGTCAAATTAGTCTTTTACAATCAAAATAAACTTAAAACGTGTACAAATAATATAAAAGCAATCATATTTGGGGTAAAATTGTGGTTTTTGGGAAGCATAACAATTTTGTTAAAGGGTATCATTTTGTTCCTTTGTTTTTGTTTGTGAGTTAACTTCACAACCAACAACTATGGCTATTTCTTAATCCATAATGGCACCATCTAGAGTCACTGTTGAGGTTTTGGGAAAGCACATATTCTGCTCCACCTTAGAAGAAGTCTTACAAATATGTTATAAATTCCTATAATCTTCGATTGTTGACTTGAATTATTTGAAAAATGTTGCCTAATTTTTGAAAAATGTTAAAATTTTCATTGACTAATTCTACTCCTAATGGTGTAGTGGTTATGGAGTTACTACAAAGTGGTATCCTGAATGAAGAGATGAGACGAAAATAAGAAGTTTGACTACAACCATTAAAGAGAGAAATCATACTAGAGGATTGAAAGGTAATAATAGAAGTAAAAGTCAAGGTAAGTCCAAAAAATATGCTAATGTAGAGTGTCACCACTTCACAGGAAGGGATATATCAAAAAATTTTTCACAAAATTGAAGAGAGATAAGGATAATGTCAAGAAACGAGGTAATGATAACTATGATGAGAAAGTAAATACTATAACTGAGCAAGTTTTCCTTATCTTCTATGATGTTAATTATGTCAACTTAACAAATCATTAAACCAGTTGAGTGATTGATAGTGGTACTTCTATTCATGCTACTACTCGAAAAGATTTCTTCACGTTCTACACTCTTGAGGATCTCAGGATTATCAAGATGGGAAATGATGGTAATTTTAAAATTATTGGTATTGGTGATGTTTACTTAAAGACTAACTGTGGTACTAATTTATTCTTGAAGAATATAAAACATATTCTTGGCATAAGACATAATTTAATTTCTATTAGTAAACTTGACGACGAAAGGTATTGCAACACCTTTCAGAATGGCTAATGGAAGCTGACTAAGGGTTCTCTTGTAGTAATTTGATGTGAGATATGTTCCACACTTTATTTAATGCAGGCCAAAATTTCTAGAAGTATGGTTAATACAATAGAGAATAATGATAAAATGCAGATGTGACACAAAAAACTTAGTCATATGAGTGAGAAAGTTATGTCAATATTAGTCACGAAAAAAACTTGACTAAGTTAAATAATGTGTATTTGAGGAGATGTGCCTACTGTCTAGTTAAAAAAAACATAGAATTTCATTCAAAAGTTCTACAGATCTAAAGAAGAAATTTGAGATATTGCACTTAATATATTCTAGTATGTGTGGTCTATTTAAGACTAAGTCACTTAGTAGTTCTTATTATTTTGTTATTTTTATTGATAAGTATTCAAGAAAGTTGTGAATTTATCCCCTGAAGTATAAAAATTAGGTTATTGATGTGTTCAAATAGTTTTAAGCCCTAGTTGAAAAAGAAATTGAGAAGAAGATGAAGTGTTTTATATCATATAATGAGGACGAATACATTAGACCATTTGATATTTACATATTGGATTATTTACTGACTTATATTTGTTTTTACTCTTTGATTTTAAAGTGGTTTTTCACATTAAAAATTTTGGTATGTTGTATGAGTGATTTCTTTACATATTATTGTGTACTTGTTATTAAATTATTTTTGGATTTACCATACTCAATAATTCTTTTAGAAAATTATTTTTGGTATTTCATTTTAATAATATTATTATTACCGTTAGTACTCAAATACAACCAACAATAATCATTAGCAGTAAGTCGTCGCTAACTCCTACTCTCATCAACCCACAACCGACGGCGAATCTAATGGCAATCAAACAATAGAAGACGACTACACCACTAGCGGGGACCACACCTCTGTCTTCTCCAAGACAACAATAGCTTCCCCATCAATACAAACAACCAGGGAGCCACCGTTGACGCACCACCTAGTCACTGCTACCATCGATCCGCTGGAGAGCGAGTGAGTAAATCATGAACAATTCTTGGCGTTTCCCAGCGATGTCTATGGTTCAATGCTGGTAGGAGAGGCGGTTCATGAGTCAGAATCTGAAATTTCCAGACTTGGGGCAAATTCAATTTGAGCGAAGTAGCTGATACATGTGGATTACCAAAACCCGTCAAAAAGGGTTTGTGAATCTAGGACTTTAACAGTTTTTTTTTTTTCCAGATTCCATGAACAATTAATTAAATCAAAATTGGATTTCAGTAACTAGAATTTCCAGCATTTGTAAAATAAATTCCCGAATTATTATCAATGACAATCAAATGTGAAATCAAGTTATATTATATAACATGATTAATTTATAAAAAAAAACAGTTTATGAATTATAAATCATACCTTATTATCAATGGGTCGATTCAATAAATTTAATCTAAAAAGTAACCATAAATTTGTGTAAATATATCCATATTTGCTTATATGAAATTGACTATTTCTTTTGTATGGAAGAAACATAATGTGTGTTAATCTTTCTATAGTGTTAATATCAAGTCTTAAATAGAGAAATAACTGAGAACAATTTATAGATAATAAATAAATATAATATCAATTTAAAATTATAATCTTATTATTTTTATTTGAAAAATTAATTTGTCTCATAAATTTTATCTTATATGATAGCTAAATAAACAATTATACTTAATTCGATATAATTAACTAAAAATGGAGCTTTATTCCTAATTATACAAAGATCCTACGGCAATGAAGTCGACAATTTTTGTTGCTTCCTTTATGGATTGTGATTGGTTATTTGAATTAAATCTTTTAGTTGACTTTTGATTATTAACTTATTAAATGAAGTAGGCACTCAAAGTGTTGTAGTTGATGATTATCCATTATTAAAAAGTAAAAACAAAGTTGCTGATATATGGATGGTAGTATGTGAAAGTAAATTCATGTTCAAAACTATTTTCCGTCTCCTCGTAAGCTTTGGCAACAAAGTCTATTCAAAGGATTGTTCCTTTAGCCTATTCAATAGCGAAGAAATTTTTTTTTTCCTTCAAAACCCAAGAACATCATAGATTGTTTCAATTGTGCTTTGCGATTATTACAATATTATTTGATTAGAATTTCTCGGTTCATATATTCATATTCAAGTAAATAGATTTCCATACATCAGCCGAAGTTGATAGGGAAGCCAAACAAGCAAGAGAAAGTGAGTGGACATCCTGGTAGGGCTAGGTGTAGGACATTAGGGATTAAAAAAAAAGCATTAAAAACACACATGCAAATCAAAGAATAGACAAGTTGAGGATTAGATTATGGAAAGTAAGACTTTAGAGGCCAACATCTTGGTAGGTCACGAAGGAAATTAGAGCTACAAAAGGATTAAGATTTATCGAAAAAAGATCTCCCTCACAAATTAATGAATGATTAATTATTGAGGATAAGGGATTTCAAAGTTTATATCAATATGAAGCTTAATTATTTAGTAAAATTTGGTGTTTCTGTTATATGTTATATAGCTTATGGATAATTTTAAAAATTAAACATTGTATCTACTTGTTTTTCTATCTTATATATAATTTATAATCCTAGATGAAAAATGTAAAGTTTGACAATCTTCTTGGTGCATTAAAATCTTTTTAGTATATGCTACTGTAATGCTTAATTCGGTTTAATTAGCTAAGAATGGATTTATTCCTAATTATATAAGGATCCTTTGACGATAAAGCCAACATTTTTTTGTTGATTCCTTTGACTTATTGACTGTGATTGATTATATGAACGCAATATGTTAGTTGACTTTCAATTAATAACTCACTAAATGAAGTATGCACTCGAAGTGTTGCAGTTGATGACTATCCATTAATAAAAAAAATAAAAACAAATTGATGATTAGATTATGGTGAGTGGACATTTTGGCAGAGCTAGTTATACGATATTAGGGCTAAAACAGCATTAAAATCACACATACAAATCAAAGGACAAACAAATTGATGATTAGATTATGGAAAGTAAGAGTTTAGAGAGGTTGACGTTTTTGGTAGGTCATGAAGGAAATTAGATTTAAAAAAAGGATTAGGATCTCTTTCATAAATTAATGAATGATTAATATAAAGAATAAGATATTTTAAAGTTTATTTTAATATGAAACATAATTATTTAGTAAATATTTTTTGTGTTATAAGTTAATATAGCTTATGGGTAAATTTTAAAAATTAAACATTGTATATACTTGTATTGCCAACTTACAGATATTTTATAATCTGGAGATGAAAAGAGTAAAGTTTGACAATCTTTTTAGTATACGCTACTTCAACGCTTAATTTCGCTTATTTAACTAATAATGGAGCTTTATCCCTAATTATGTCAAGATTCTTTAGCAACAAAGCCAGAGTTTTTCATTTCTTCCTCTCACTTATTGATTGTGATTGATCATTTACATGCTATCTGTTAATTGACTTTTTATTAACTCATAAAACGGAGTATGCACTCAAAGTGTTGTGGTTGAAGATTATCCATTATTGAAAAATAAAAATAAAAAAACAAAGGTGCCGATATATGGGAAGTATGCACTCAAAAGTGTTGCAGTTGAAGATTCTCCGTTATTATAAAATAAAAACGAAGGTGCTGACATATGGGTGATAATAAGCGAAAGCAAATTCATGTTCAGAACTTTGTTCCGACACCGTATAAGCTCTGGCAACAAAGTCTATTCAATGAATTGTTCCTTTAGCTTATTCATAAATGAAGAACCAATTTTCCTTTTTTAGGACGCAAGAACATCATAGGTTGTTTCAATTGTCTTTTGGCAGTGATGACAATATTATTTGATTAGCGTCTTTTTGTCCATATATTCTGTAAATTGATTTCCATACATCAGCGAAGGGAAACCCAAAAAGAAGTAGAGATAGTGAGTGGACATTTTGGTAGGGCTAGGTGTAACATAAAAAAAAACATTAAAATTACACATACAAATCAAAGAATAAACAAATCGATGATTAGATTATGGAAAGTAAGAGTTTAGAGAGGTTAACACTTTGTTAGGTCATGAAAGAAATTGACATGGGTAATTTAGATAGGTTACATGTTTTGTTTTTAGATATTTTTAGATAGGTTATATGTTTTGTTTTTAGATATTTTTACTTATTTTTAAGTATGAATTTTCTATATTCATAATTTATTTTGGTAAATTTTCAGATACACTTTGGATTCTAGAAATCAACTTAACAATCTACTAGGAGTATAAGTGATGCAGTCACGTGTGGGAATCGTATGAGGAAAATGTTATATCAAGCCTACAAATTGATTGAGAAGATGACTACCAACAATTTTCAATATCAATTTAAGAGACATTCAAGGAGGCAATTTGAGATTCATGTGATGGATAGACAATTGCTCTAACTGCTCAAATGAAGTCTTGATAAAGAAACTGCATAGTTTAATACATGGTAGAAACAAAGATTCAAGTTATGATATGAGAGCTCATCTTATGTGTGGGAATTGTGGGGAAAATATCCATTCATCTGTGGATTGTCAAGTTCGAATCCCATTTGCACATTAACTAGAACAAATTCACTTTTTGGGGAATGTCAGTAGGTCCTAAGGGAATACCTATTCAACTATAACTTGAGATGTAGAAACCGTCTAAACTCTTCATGGAGTAAATACCAGCCTCAACTACAACCTCAAGTAGTCAATTGTCAGTAACAAAGTGCTCCAAAGGTACCACCACTAGGTTTTAAGCAAAATGTACCTTTACTACCAAGGAAGTGAAATTTGGAAGAACTGTTGTCTAATATAGCCACATTAAAAGCTAGAATGCAAAACTAAGAGGCTTCTATCTATAATTTAGATAATCAAGTAAATCAACTTACTGATTTGATGAAGGAAAGAATACAAGGCACACAACCAAGCATAATTGAAATAAATCCAAGAGAGCAACTAAAGACAATTTGGCACAGCATATAACACTAGAAAGTCAAAAGTTGTACGAAAACTTTTTGAAGAAGTAAAGAAAATCAATTCAAATTCTTAAGAGTAATATTCTAATTGAACTCTAGTTTCAAAAGCGGTTACAAAATAATATGAAACCCCTAAAACATAATTAGATACAAAAACATCTCCCACACTCAAATAAAAATAAAAATAAAAATATAGTTTTGTTGTATAGGCATTAAGTTGTCTCAGCTTCGCATCATAATCACATTAAGGAGAGGTAAAGAGTTAAAATATATTAAGAAGCAGGAAAAAGCTAAGCAAATTATTGAAGAAGTGGTGGAGGACACGGACAAGGAAGTAAGTAAAGAACTAGTGACAAAAAAGCTAAGTAAATTATTGAAGAAGGGGTGGAGACACAGACAAGAAAGTAGGTAAAGGACCAGTGACACAAAAGGAAGTAGTTCTTAGGCTATTTGTGGATCCTACTATTTAACTAGCAAAGCTTAGAATCCCTTACTCTCATAAATTAAATAATACTCGATTGGGTAAGTAATTTGGTAGATTTTTAAATTGTGTTCAATAAATTCCATATTACCATGCCCTCTGGAGAGACACTAGATCAAATGTATTCATATGCCAAGTTCTTAAAAGAGAGTAGTTATGTTGTTGTCTATCCTCAAAATTATAAACCGTAACCCTTATAATAACAATGAACATAGTATGAGAAGCAGGGATCATTCCCATAAAAAATTTTAATACCAATATCATTACTTGTGCAAAGTAGAAAATTGGGGAGTTTTGAATAAATGGAAAATCTAATAACTAAAATAAGAATAAACTAATTTAATGACTACTAGAAAATTAACTAAATAAGTTAAGAAAAATCAATTAGCCAAACCTTGGTCTTGGGTCATATTCACAATAAAAAATATTGATTGATCATATACATCATAAATTATCAATTTTTTGTTTCAACATTCATTGCAAAACTTTAATTTTGTTTTTTTCTTAATATTAGATCATCTTCAACACATATTCCAATTAACCCTAACTATTTAATAACACTAGGTATGATAAAAGATTTAATTAAATAATAACATTAAGAAATAGAAAAACCAATAAAGTTATATAAAACAAGCTTAAATAGTTGCATTTAACCTAGTTAAACATTATTCCTAAGAAATAACAACTTCTAATACAACAAATTATTAAACCTTAATTGCAACTTTGATTAGAGAGAATGAGCAATTGCAGGATCAATATCTAACTTAGTTATAGATTATAACAATCAATACACTAGTTGGTTACCATGGTAATTAACCAAATAATCATATAAATTGATCAGAAGAAAGATTAATACTTGAATAAATAAATGAAATTGTATTAAAAACAAGAGATCTCACAATCTATAAGATTCCAAGGTTTCAATTTCCTTTAACCAAGAAGATTCAATCACTAAGGGATATAGAGACACACAGCAATAAAGGAGAAAAAGAAGAAGAAAAATTGCAACTAATGCGTAAAAAGGTGTAAAAGTAATGGCTCTCTGCCCTAAAATTATTCTTAACCTAACTAAAAAGGAGTTCTACAAAATCTATATTAATCCTCTTAATTGATTTGGAAAATAAAAATGAATATAAAGCTTACATAAGAGTCCTAACATTAGTTGGATTCCTAGTCAGCTTTGTTCAAAATAGTCTTTATAGCTACTATACATGGCCATGACTAGTCTATTCAAATGATTCTTCCTCTGCACTCTTATCCATCTACCAAATTCAACTTTTTTTACTTAATTTTGTCTCCTTTATGATCAATTTAAGTTTCAAACACTCTTTAATACTCCTATTCACAAAAGAATAAAAATTCCACCCAGCACCCAGGTCTGCCATGGCGTGAATGGGAGAGAGGGTAGACGAAAACTACAGGAAAAGGGCGAAAAACTCAAAGAAACTGCAAAAACTTGAAGATTGTGGGAGAGAAACAACAAAAACTCACAAGATTCAAGCAAATCTAAGCTAAAACTTGAAGAAGAAGAGGTTAGGGTGCCGGAACTAGAGAGAGGGATGGCTGGGAGAGGAAAAGAAGGAAGGAGGAAGAAGATGAATAGGGTTTAGCCCTATTTAAACAATCGCGTCGGTCACGATCGTGAGTGGGTCACGATCGTGACCTGCAAGTTTATGTCACGATCGTGACCGAAATGCATCCTAGAGCCTTTGTCACGATTGTGACAGAGGGAAACTTCCTGTGACCTTTTATAGTGCCAAATGAAGTGTCTAAACACCACCATCTTCGTTCAAATTTCTAACCACACTCCCAAACAACAAATTCTACACAAAACTCCAACTTAACCTCAAACAAAAAAACCAAAAACCAAAAGAAAAGAGAATGATCACCAAATTATGGACAAACAAAACAAAAACATGCTTCATTTAGGGTCATGAGCTTGACCAAAGTTCAAAGCAATTAAGTGGGGCTTAAAGAGAGGCGAGAAACTACTTCCCTTTCTTGTGAAAGTGTTCCTCCAAAGTAGAGTTTGCACCTATTACCATTGACTTTGAAAGCTTCACCTTGGGTGTTTTCTAACTCCAAGGCTCCATGGCTAAATACTTGGATGACCTTGAAAGGTCCACTCCACCTTGTCTTGAGCTTTCCGGGAAATAACCGAAGTCGTGAGTTGAACAAAAGTACCAAGTCCCCACTCTTAAATTCTTTCTTCTTGATGTGAGCATCATGCCACTTCTTTGTTCTTTCCTTATATAGCTTGGTGTTCTGGTAAGCTTCAAATCTCAACTCTTCTAATTCATCAAGCTGCAACAGTCTCTTCTCCCCAGCTTGCTTCCAGTCCATGTTTAACGTCCTTAGTGCCCAATAAGCCCGATGCTCAAACTCCAATGGTAGATGGCAAGCTTTGCCATACACAAGGCGATAGGGTTTGGTACCTATGGGTGTTTTGAACACTGTCCTGTACGCCCATAAGGTGTCATCTAGCTTCGAAGCCCAATCCTTTCTAAAAATGCTCTCTACCTTCTCCAGAATCTTCTTCAGTTCTCTGTTCACCACTTCCACTTGGCCACTGGTTTGAGGGTGGTAAGGAGTCGGTGAAGCCAAGAGTCTTAAACTAATTAATTCATATTACCACTCCAAAACTAGTCAAGTTTAGAATGAACAAATCTAATAGAAAAACATGGTCACCTAACTTCAGAGGCATTTAGTGACAAATGTCTAGACCTTGCATCTTGTCTCTGTTAGCAATAGTAACTTGAAATCCATGCCAAGGCTCAACTAACAAACATAATTTTTTGGCCAAGTCCATAATAAGGAGGTTGTAGGTGCTTCTCCAGTCCACTAAGGCCTTGAAGGGATATTCATAGATGTGACACTTGACCTGCATAGTGTGTAATTAGGGTTGCTTGTTGAAGGACTGGACAAAGAGGGCCCCATCGACTTGTTGGCTTCTAAGGGTGTGTATGAAGGCTTTTGAGAGTGCCCCTTAGTCATTAGTAAGGTCGATCTCCTCCACTTAATCATTGTCATATTTTCCCTCTAACCAAGATAGTTTTTTACATCGGTGATCAGGGGTAAAATACTTACTAAAGCAGAGTCTTTTAGTTCTACACTTCTCCAATTTTATGTGAGACAATCACTTGAAAAATGATTGGCAAGTAAGTAAAGGATTTGGCAATTTCAACACAGTGGTAGGTGAGTGGTGTTAGGGCTTGTACAAACAAGTGAAGCTCATAACAGTGGTAAAGTCTAGAAGGTGGTAAAGCTCCATTTCCAAAATGTAGTCTTAAATTCCATTGATAAAATGTTGGACCTCTTATTCTTAAGTAATTGGGCTTACACGTGTTGAGAATTATTCAAAGTGTCCTTAATAGTCTTGAATAATACCATTATGCTAAAACTTGGAGATATCTTCGAGTTTATTACTTCAGATAAATGGTCT
>JAOXYD010244575.1:0-16846 GCA_028565735.1 Pinacopodium congolense
TAGATAGCGTTTGAAATTGTACTAGAAGCTATTTGTAGCCATCTCCTTAATCAAATTGTAGGCTTCAGTCGAAGTTTCCTTAGATAGGGTAGTATGTGATATTAAACGGTCTTATGAAGGGGGTTACGTTTTGAATGATATTTAAGCTTATCAACTATGTTTTTTTTTATGTATATTTAGTACTTATGATCCCTTCATACTTTATTACTCTTTTATATGCTACATTCAAGGGGAGTTTAAATTTTATAAAAAAATATAAGGCATGAATTTAGGGGGAGTTTGTAAATTTTGTTATTATAGATAAAGTATGATTAATTTAGGATGAGTTATGAATATGATAATTCGATGTTTCTTACTGTTTATAATGATTGAGCTTAAATTCTGGTGAACTTAGGAGGAGTCTTAACTTTTGATATATTTAGGAATATCATTTTAAATTTGAATGATGTTTTTTTAGTTTTGATTTATGGATATGGTATTGAATTAATGAGTTTTTTAAGTATGTTTATGGATTTAAATTGTACGATGAGTTTTGAATATCAATGTTGGTATGTAAGTTTAGGATGTGTGATATTATGTTTTGAACATAGATGTTATTATTTTATTTTTGTATTCCTATGGGGTAGTATGTTTGAAAATTTTAAATGGACCTGAGTAAATTTAAGTAGTACTACAACTATTAAACTTATTGAGCATATATTTAAAAAAATTTTATGATTCCAAAAAAAGAGGAGAAATTGTATAATATTAGTTTAAAATGAAGAAAAATAGCTTTTATTGTATGTGATATGTTTTATTTTTTCCTAATATAATATGGTTTTATCATCATAAAAAGGAATAGATTGTTGAACTAAAGGAAGTTTCACCTAGATTTTAATGATAACAAAAATTCCCTTTGCTACTAATATTTTCATTATTATTGTATTTGAAAGATAATTTTGAAGAGTAGCCAAAGTTAGAGCATTTGAGCTAAAATATTTATGTATGAAGATCAAGATTTTAAAGGAAGGATCAAGAATCAAGATAGCAAAATTAAAATTTTTTGTTTTGTATTATTATTATATGTATTATTTTAATCTTTATAAAGTTTTAATGGGCTTAAATAATACATATTGCACTCATACTTATTAATTATGCATATAGGATGTATAATCAAAAGTAATTGTATGTGAACTATTTGTAATGATCTTATTAATACACTAAAACATTTTAGGAACTAATTTGATGTGTATGCGTGTGTTAGCGGTAGTGTGAAAAGAAGTATTTTAAATTGTTAGGATGCGTTTTGAGGTTAAATTGTATGAATGTATTAGAGTGTGTGAATTTGTTATATAAGAAAAGAAGTGTATGTGTAAATGTGTTATAGTGTATGAATGTGTTAAGGTTTATGTTTAAGAAGTGTTTGAGACTATTAGAACTTGATTTAAGGTGTTTTATATTTGTTAAAATGTGATAAAGTATGTTAAAAACTAGTCTTCTATAAAACTAGCCTATCACTGATGGTTGATCAATGATTAGTTGACTAATCCAGTGTTCAAATTTTGCCTTAACTATTCAATCAATTAGGAGTACTAATCAACTAGTGCAAGTGATTGATCAATCAATTATTTGACAAAATGGATAGAAATAACTAGCTTTTAATAATAAAATGAACTTATTGGTTTTTAATGAGTCCCAACAATCACAAACGACTAGTAGGTAGATTTTTTACTTATAAATCAATGTTTGAGTGTCTCTCAAGCATCAAGTGGACATAGAAATACAAATCAAGTAAATTAAAATGTTTTTAGTGATATTTTGAGAATTTATGTGCATTTGTCTTTTGTTATACGTGTATGAGTCCCTTAAACACTTTGGCATGGTTAAGAAAGAAATTTCTTGTGAAGTGTATTTATAAGGTGGCAAGATTATGAGGTTGAAGATGTAAGGGCTTACTCTTGAGCTTATTGAAAAAGAGTAATTGTAATGGTTATTATAAAACTTGTGAGAAAATGAAGTGCTTGTGAAATTGATTGTTGATAGAAAATTCCCAATAAAAAGTTAGGGAGTAGATGTTAGTGTGGGATTATATACTAGACTCATATAAAGTTTACACCTCTCTTTCCCTATCTCTTTATTTTTCAAGTTTATGTTATTTCCGTCATTTCATTAGATTGTTTATTATATTGTTTGAGCTTTTGTATTTCAATTTATATCACTTTATATTATTAATTGAATTATTTATAATTTCTACATTTAATTTAAGATATAATTTTTTATTAGGTAAAGAAGACTTAGAAAAATTTATAAGAATTTACAATCACCTAATTCATCCCCTCTTAGGCACCATTTTAAGGACGAATATGAATGTTTCAAAAGGGTACGTAAAAGTTTTCCTACCTTAATCCTCCAGAATAATGGTGATATGGAGATAGCATGTTGCCAGAGGTTTTCTTTTTTTTTTTCCCTACCCTTCCATTTTTTTCCAACCCCAACTCTTTTTTACTCTTTGTTTTCTTATTAGAATCTGTTGAATTAAAGGAGGTTTCAATCATCTGTTTTGATGATGAAAAAATATTATTATTATTACTACTGATGTTTGAGTTTTAATGCATTAGAAAGATAGGTTGATGTAAAAATGAAAGTTCATGTATTGGAGCCTAAGGTAGAAGAGCCTTCTTAAAGAAAATGAAGAATGGGACAAGAATTGAAATGTTAAAGTGAATATCAAGAGAAGAAGATCAAGTTTGGTTAGGTTTAGGTGTGTCTTGGTATGTAATCTTAAACTTGAACTTAATCAATGCTTTAAAGAGCTATCACATTTGCATAACATATTTTCATGAATATTTGTTTGTAGATTTTGAATGGATGTTTTAGTGATTAGTGAGTTTGATTATACATTAATATGTTAGAAATCAATTTAGAATATTTCATTAGCATGAAATTTCACAATCAAGAGGTAATGTGATGAATTGTGTTAATGTATGCCTCTTGATGAGTTTAAGTGAAATGAAATTTTGCTTTAAGTTGTTTAATTATGTTTGAATGTTTATGTCAAATTGTAGTGTGAATTTTGGTTTACAAATGGTTTATGAAGATTGTTTAATTTGAAATCCATTGGAATAGTAAAATCTGTTTGAAGTTTAAACTGTTAGGTCAAATTTTATGTTTACGTTTTTTTAATAAATTTTGATATTGGAACATGTTTAAAATGTGTTTTGAGACTTGTGTGTATTGGTTTTAAAGCAAAAGAACCAAGTTTATCTTTCTAGTTTTGTTTTGGTTTTAAACTAAAGTTTCAAATTTAGTTTAATTGGTTTTAAACTAGGGAACTTTGTGTTTTTTATCATGATTTACATTGGTGTCATATTCTAGTCTTAAGATGATTTAAAACTTGTTTAAATTGAATTGGAGTTTAAATATTTGGTTTAAATTTATTTTTTCATGTCTTTTGCTTATTTGTAATTCATCTGCAGAAACAGCTAGTTGACCGATCCCCTGATAGAAACACCGCCAACTGCTAGTTTCTATCTCACGTTTTAACAAAATTTTTTAATCCTAACAGCTATTTTGTGCCTCCAACAACTCTAATCTCTTCGCATAGCTATTATATGTGTCTTAAACCTTTTGTGAAGTTCTTAATGCCATTTTGGGAGAATCATAAGCCTTGAAATCCATCTTACTCTCAAAGCTCTAAGTTTTTATGTTCTTCATTATTCATCTTGATTTCTCCTGATTATTCTTGATTTAAATTTATTTTTGGAGCTGAAAATTTGTTGTCTTCAATTTTTTTTAAATATTCAAGAGTTTAATTGATCATTTATTTTCATTTTTAGTTAATCATTTCATTAGGTATAATCTTATATACTCATATACACCAAATTTGTCCAAATTTGCATGTATCAACATTCATACTCATGTTTCTCTATTTATATCTAATTTCTGTGTTTCTAAATTGCCCCAATCTATTGTTCCTTTATTTTTTTAGCTTCTATCCAGTTTATTATGTTAATTTTTTTTGTTCAAAAGGTAAAGAACTTATATATTACACATTTGACAACTTATGTATGTTCTTAGTTTGTTCTCAATATAATCTTTATTTTTTAGTATTAATTTTTCTTTTATTTTTTCAATCTATTTTTAACTAATAAATTGATGTTCTAGTAGGGTTGTTGTGTTGAATTTACAAATTTTAATGGATTAGAAAAGTTGGTATTTAAATTGGAACATATATGTTGTAGATTTTATCAAATTGTATATTGTTGTGTTCAATCTGATTTTTGAATTCATTAAACTCATTTTTATTGCATCAATCAACTTTTTATGTTCTTTGGAGGTGTTAGGAGACTTCTAATTTTTTTAATTGTCTTTAGAAGTTGTAAAATTAATGTTATTGCATATGCTTCTTTGAAACACCATAAAAGGTGTGTTTTTGGTTACTATATTTAGGGATTTGATTTTGTTATTTGATAATTGTGATTAGGGATGCTCCTTGCCATTAAAATAGAGTTTGTATGTTGCTATTAACTTTTAGAAAACAAGAATTGAGTTATTGTGATCATTGAATGTGAATTTGATTAATTTATGTCATGTATAAGTATTAGGGAATTAAGGCATAAGCATTACATTGATTGCATTTGACCTCCTATCTTGCATTGGTTTTGATTAATTTTTTGTTGAGTTATATAATCTTGAATCCAGGCTTAGGTAGCCTAAATTTAGGGTTTGTTTGGTAGGAAAAAATTATATATTTTGGTTGTATTCGAAAACTTTGCTTTTTACCTATTAGAAAGTAAGATTGGTGGATTTCTTTTGACTTTTATAAGTAAGATTGGTGGATTTCTTTTGACTCTTATAATTAAGATTGTAATGGGTTCCTCAAAAATCAAGATGTTTGAGGGTCACTCTTCACCCACTTAAATAAGATTGTATTGGGTTCCTTTTAACCCTTAGAAACAAGAATGATCGGGTTACTCTTTACCATTAAAGTAAGATTACAAAGGGTTACTCTTCACCCATTTAAAGTAAAATTGTGTTTTAGTAAAATTTCCAACAATTAGTAAGAGATATGACGTAGGTTATCTTTGGGGTAACTAAACCTCTATAAATCGATGTATTCATCTCTTCCCTTACTCTTTTATATTTATGAACTTATGTTTGTTTATATTTGATTAAATTTGATTGAATTGGCATACGTATTGGCATAGCATATAGGTTGAATTTCGGTTTAGTGATCCATATAATTAAAATTGGTTTAGGTGATTTAGTTTATTTGGTTTAAATGAAAATTTTAAAACACCCAATTCATCCCCCTCTTAGATGTTATAGGGGTTATAGAATTCATGAAAATTTAAGATGATAACCTATTAGAATTCTGTACTTTTAACATATTAATTGCAGTTGCCATTTAACTCATTTATTTTTCCAAACTTTGAACATTAGCTTTTGTCTCTTATAGAAATTGCATAATATGATTAGTTAAAGTCTTAAAAATATCTTCAAGAGTCATACGTAAATCAGAGTTCTAAGCCAATTATTATCTAGGAGATATGACTACTTGTACTGCTAATAATTATAAAGAAGTTGATTCAATGTTGCATTACTATAATGAAGATTAGGATAATCCCTCGGAGTTAGATTATATATATTACAATAAGGGTTGTAGTACCTTTGTAGTTGCCTTGGAAATCCATTTGTTGCATTAGCTTACTTAAAGGAATCCTCTAGAAGAGTATGACATATATCTGTGGAAGACCTCACTAATAAACAAATTTCACAAGCCTTTATTGTCTTCATTTTTCCTAATGCCAATTGTTGTACAAGAGAAGTAAGATCATCAATCCGTCTTTAAAGGAAGAAAATTTTCTTCATTAGCACATGTAAATGACTAATCTAATATAAATTTAAATTACTGGAAGTTAGATTTCATGTTTTCAATCAAGTTTTTGGCTAATTCATGAGTTTTATAAATTAATATCCCCCAATTACATCATCAATTATATTTCTATTTGTTGGTAGAACTCACTTGTAAAAGTACTGAATAAAGAGTTAATCACTAACTTGGTGATGTAGGCAACATGCACAAAGCTTCCTTAATCCTTTCTAATAATCACACAATGATTATCTACTATGTAATTATATAACACACGTTTCTTGAAGCTCTTGAGTTGAGAAAGAATTTTTTCGAGAACAATCTCTTTATCTCATAATAGTTGGTGATGATTCCTACAAATAGGTAGGAAAGACAATCTTATGCATCATACTTTAAGGAGAATGACAAGGCTTTTAGTTTAATTTATTCTTCCATCACTTTATTTAGTTTCATACCCATACACACCATATGGAAGCCCTTCATATGTTTATAAGGATCTTTACTTATAAAATTATCAAAAATAGTTAAAAGATGGACTAGCCTAGGAAGAGTAATGCAATGAGGCTGTTCATTCAAATATGGGGCTATAAGTTCTTATAGAGTTCAATGTTCAACCCTCGTTACTTTTGTTTCTATTTCACAAGTGAAGTTATATTGCTGAATTCTTCTTTTGGCTTCCTTTCTTAACCTTCGTATAGCTCTTTCCATCTCCAAATCAAATTACAAATCACCTTATTTAAAAAATTTGGTAAAGAGAACATAAAATTTCAAACTCTTTGGCAACAATAATAAAATTTTAGTAGTATTGTTGTTGACATAAAATAAAATTCCTTACTTCTACAATAAAAATGAAATATAGTGTGAGAATAAGGATTGTTCCCATGAAGATTTCCATTGTAATTAGTTGTTACCTCCAATAAAACTAATAAATTAAAGGGCATTCAAATGAATGAAAAACTCATAATTAAAATAAGAATATAAAATTTAGTAACTAACCCAAAAAAATCAACTAAAAAAACTTTTGTTTTGGGTCACATCAATATTGAAACAACAATTGATCATCAATATAAAAAATTTACTAATTTATAGTTCAAAAATTCATATGGAATTTAAATTCTCTCTCTCCTTTTAACTAGTTAATCTTCAAAATATGATTCAATTAACCTTTGTTATCTAACAACCCTAGATATATAAAATTCAATTAAACAATAAGAATAAGAATTAGAAATATTATTAAATTTACATAACATAAATACATTAATATGTATTTAATTTCCATAAAATTTCTAGTGGAAGTTGAATTCCTAGTTAGCATCTACGAACTTAGTTGTTCCAATCAATACATGTTCTCATTCTTAGTCAATAACAATGCTTCTTTCTTTCTATGCATTTTCCTTTTTCAAACTTGAATTCCCTTGTTCAAAATTTTCCTTTTAAGATTAATTTATACTCTAAAAATAATTTGTTCTTCTTATTTAAAATGATACATAATTCCATTATATTAAACTTAATATGCACACAAAAAGTGAAAATGAAAAAAAAGAATAATTATGATCCCTACCAATGGTAAATATCCTTTAGAAAAAATTAAATAAATATAATTTTGGATAAATTAGATAAAAGTTGGATTAAATGAAATGCTAAAAATGAAGAATAAAGACAACTTTTATAGATAATACATATATTATAAGGAAGTAAACAGGTATACAATTAAATATGAATGTCTTATACTCGTGACAATATCTTAGGGGTTGTTCGGATTTGTTTTTAAATTTGGTTTTGGTTTTGGTTTTTCTAAACACAAAAATTGAAAAACAATTCATAGAAATAAAAAAATCAACACACTAATACAGCCCAGAAATCAAGAAACACAACACAAAATCCATACAAATACAAAAAATCAAAAAATAAAAATAAAAACCACAACTAAAAACCACAACCAAAACTTGAATCAAACGGCCCTTTACTTTTCAAAGTTAGATTTAAGATTTGGGTATAATCAAATCATAATGCATCCCCCAAAAGTACGTAAGATTGCTTTTCAAAACCCATAATGAATATTACAAATTCCTGGATATGCCTTTTGTTCTTATCAATACTCATTCAACATTTTAGAATTTAGAATTTCATGAATGAATTATTTAGATTACACTTCAAATAATTCATTTGGGTTTTCTTTAATGATATTTAAATCTATAATAAATCCTTTAATGATTAAGGATTATTTTGTAGATGCTGCATGAACATCATTTCTATGTGAAAAAGGAGTAAATGGCCATTTAGCACAATATGGTAGAGTATTTGAACCACCTTGTTATTGACCTAAAAAGCCTAGAAAGAGTGATGAATTAAGAAGCTTATTAGGTTAATTACTGTATGAAATTCATAAGTCAATTTGAAAGAATTTGTAAATCATGTAATTATTGAAGAAAAGGACAATCGAGATGAATGGAGGCACATAAGTCCTCTAAAAATTTTAAAAAGATACTTCCATTAACTTGAGTATTAGCCTTACATAATTATTCTTAACCATCCACCATAGGTACCAAAGCTTGTTAAGTAAGTTTAGAAGTTGTTTTAATGTATGAGAATCATTAATTGACCTGTGTAAGTAATTACCTAACTATTAAACATTATGAAGTATTTATATATGAGAAAGAACTATTGGCTACAGTGATGGTTATTAAATATCGGAATCACCATTTGAATAGGATACCATTTATCATTCACATTGATCATAAGAGTTTAAAAACATATACTAAAACAAAAGATGTGCATTGCATTGTGGCAAGTTTAGGTTTCCAAACTCTTAAGATATAAATATAAGAAAGGTTTGAAATTTTGACAATTGATACTTTATTTAGAAGGGTGTCTAGTGTGGAGCTATTTTTTGGCATGTTATTTCAAGTTAAAATTAATTTCTTTATAAAGATTTAAAAGAGTTAAAAGGTATGTCTATTAGATAAAGGCCTTATCTTTAAGTTGTTAAGTGGATTGATACAATCTAACTTATATTAATGACATGCAAACATTGATAAATGGAAGGAGAGAATAGTTGTGGGTTATGATGTATCATTAATATTGAAAATGATACATACATAAAGAACCTAGTAAGGGGATATTCATGCATGTTTTCCACCTTTAAAATTATGAAGATTTCTTTTCTTTTTTTTTTTTGAGAAAATATGATGAGGGATGTTAAGAATTGGATGAGATATTACCAAATTTGCTAATGTCATAAGTACGAAACTTTTGCTATAGTTAGGTTCTTGCAACCACTTTATATTCCTAAAAAATATTGGGTGACATAAACATGGATTTAATTGAAGGCTTCTTAACTCTCATGATCTTACTATGATTATGGTAATTATTAATAGATTCATTAAGTATTCAAATTTCATATCCCTTGGAACATAAATACTATATTTAATCTATTACTCAATCATTCTTATTTAATATCTTCATACTACAAGTAATGCTTAAAACAATCACAGGTGATAGGCAACCAATTTTATTGAAAATCTTTTTCAATAGTTTTAAAGGATACAAGGGATAAATTGGATATGTTTTTAGCTTATCACCCTCTAACTAATAGGAAACAACTCTTCCTAATGGAGTCATTGTTATTTCTATCAAAATGGTGCTGTAAGATCACATATTACATAACCTTTAACATAATCCTATTTGAAACTTTATATGGATAATTCCACCCTTGTTAATTCCCAGTTTAGTAAGTAAATTGAAAATAATTTTAGTAGACCAAGCTTATAAGGACCAAAAGGCAACAATTCAAGTGATCTAATTTCATCTGTAGAGATTACAAAGAAAAATGCAGCAATAAGCCAAAAATGGAAGTTGAGATAAGAAGTATCATATTGGTGGTCATGTCTTTATTAAGTTCCAATCATATCAATAAGGATTAATGGTGAAAAAGAGTAAGTAGAAGTTCAAACATGTTTCTATGAATATTCCAAGATTATTAAGAGAGTGCATAAAATAACATCCAATCTTTAATTTCCATCTACCAATCTCATTCACAAAATGTTTCATATTTCTTAATTGAAAAAAATTCAATGAAAAGGTTACACTTTTCCTCTCTGTCTTTAGATTTGATAGCTGAAGAAAAATTTCTAGTTGTTACACTAGAAAGGAAGCTAGTGAAATTCCATAACAAGCAAGATATTCAAGTTTTAATTCAATGATTAGGACATAATGTTTCTCTAACCTAGGAATTTTTATTTCATTTGATTTTCCTACCATTACTTCGTGAACAAGGTATTATAAAAGATTTGATTATTATGCTTAAATGAATATGAAGGTAGCTTTTGATGTAGATTACTAAGAGAAAGTTATTATATCATTTTATTTCTTTACTTAAACTTCAGCTTTAGCTAGTTATTATATAAATAATTAGCAATTTGATTATTGTAAAATAATGTTATTCAATCATTATTCTAATTAATATATATTTTTAGTTTTGTTGGAAATAATTAAAGATATGTTTATTATTTTTTTAGTTTTAGAATTTATGTAAAATACAAATTAGTGATAGTATTATAGAACACATATTGATGCCTCAGTAAGAGTCATAATCAAGTAGTTACTTAGAATTCTAATAGACTAGTATATTTTATATACCAACATTTGTAAAAGGATTTTAAAAGTTATCAATAAGAGTGAAATTGAATATTTTCCTTTAACAGTGGTATCAAACCCACAATCTAGTGGCCACAATTTAGTAGGACATATAAGACCAATGAATTTTAAATAAGCTACTGAAAAAATATAAGGTCACTACAAACGACTTGTTGTACAAGCTAAGAAGGAGGCAAATAAGCTATCATAAGAAACACTAATAAATGCTATGCCTAAAGAATTAAGTGGTGGTCATAGAAATGTTGGAAAATTAATTGATAAAATCAATAGTTACATAAAAAAATTAAATGTAAATATCCTCTTCAATGAAACATTTATGATATTAGAGGATTTCTAAAACTTTATGGCAGGAAAGATTCATGTATTATGACTGAAATTAGTGTAAAGCAATTTAAAGCAAATAAGAACTATAATGATAATGATGATAAGGATCTTGACAAGAATGAAATTGAAAACTTTTAATTATCATTTTAAGAGGGGGTATTGAGGAGATAAATCTTGTATCTGTTATAGTTAGTTAATTAAAGATAGAATTTAAAGTAATAATTAGAATATTTAGTGAGTCCTGTTTTAAGTTAAATATTAGAGAGTATTAATTGTTTAGAATTATGTTTATAAGACTATATATAGGTATATTACTTAATTTTTATTTGACAACAATTTATTATAAAATAAAGACCTTTTTTCTCTATCTTAACTCAATCTTAATATTTTAATCAACTACCATATTATTACTAATAGGGGTATAGTTTATAGTGTTTTTCAGTATAATTTGACATATCTTTACCTCTATTTTAATGTTAAATTGTTCAAATTATGTTTATTATTGATGAATATGTAGGTTGATGCTAAAAATGGGGATATATGTAAAAAGAACAAGTTTAGATTATTTTTCAGGAGATCAATGTACCTCTTTAATGGCATCGTTGATGTATCCCTTCAAACTCCCATTGATGGCTTTAAAGGAGTTCAACATGATTCTCTATATGACACCGTTGATCTTCAGCAACACCCGTTGATGTCCAACTCAAAGAAAGAAGATTAAAGTGGGTTAATAACGACACCATTGATTTGTGATGCCAAACATTGTTGATGTCTATAAACATGTTTTTCTAGTTGGAATCTTGATGATTTTCCAATAAACTTGCAAAAAACCTAATTAAAACATATAATAGCATCCTTACGTATTTGAAGCACAAGTTTAGGCAACCAATTTTCATCAATTTTCATATTCTCTCTTTCAAGCTTAGGGTTTTTAGTTTGTGTTTGGTTTCAATAATTTGTATTAGAGATTTCAAGCTTTAGGATTCTAAGAGTTGGACCATGTGAATTAGAGTTAAGAACTATTTTAAGCTTGATTTAGTGCTCTTTAAATTTTTGAAGTCATTGTATTTCACTCTTTATTTGGTTCAATATAAGAGATGTAGTTTAAGTTATATATCTTGTGTTCTTTTCTTATTATATGTTGCTAATCTCATTTTTAACTAAGATAAGGTTAGTAAATGGTTTAATTGAGTTCTTATGCATGTTTAGAGACTGACCTTTATTTATGTAAATGCTTAATCCTCTGTTATAAGATGGCCACTTAAAATAAAGTCATAGATAATTAAAGATTTGAGAAAATATCTTAATTGTTGAAAAGATCAACAAAAAATATGGTTTAAGTCAATGAATATCTAAAGTTTGGTCAATTATGAGGGTGCTTATCATAAATTTGAATTTTTTCAAACATCTTGATTATTGAAAATCTAAAAGCATTTAGTTTAATTATTAGTTTTCAATTAGATTAATCAATCAAATTGAGTTCTTTAAATAATTGCGATTTGAGTGACCTAGTACTTACAATATATTCCCCATAAGATCTATAATCTAAACTTAATTGAATCCACTATATTACTTGTTGATAGGTGCACTTGCCTTAAATTTGGTCTTGAGTTTAGGTTAATTTAATTTAGTTTAATTAAAACTAGACCATACAACAAGTTTTTGATGCCATTATTGGTGAATATAACTTGTGATACTAGGAATATATAGGTAACAATTACTTTAAAGTTATATCTTTTTTTATTTTATTTTTTTTATTTTTCATTTTTATTTATTTGATGTCTAGGTTAAATTTATTTTGTTTTATTTTTGGTTTTTGAACTTGGTCATCTTTTGTTTGACTATCTATAGTTATCAAGATAAAGTGGTAAGATGACCACTAGTAAGATTGCTAATGGTATGAATAAAAATTTGTTGGATATGATTGGGGAGATGGCTAGATAAGACAAGTAGAGCAATTTAATAAGAAATATAACCCTGATTTGATAAACTACCATGCTTAGCTTTGTCTTAATCCCTGCTGGTTTGAACAGCTTTTACCATTTTCTTATTAATAATCACATGAGCAATTAAATGATATCTAAACCTTTAATTTTATGAACCACCCTAATTATTTGTAGCTTAACAAGTCTTGTTTGAAATGACCTTCACCTTCTATTTCTCAATAGCAAACCAAAGAAGATAAGTCAAGTAGAGTTAAAAGCTTCTAGTTATAACATGACGCTTTAAGAGGAGCAGTAAGTGGAATTAATTAGAGAAAGTGATCAATGAGAACTACATGAAACTATTGAACTAGAGCTATATGAGCTAGACAATGTTGATATGGAAAGTGATGAGGAGATTCCAATTAAAGTGAAAGAAAATGTTTTAGAAGCTATTAAATCGGAGAATGATGAAAAGGTTTTTTAGAGTGACAATGTTGACAAAGTTGGTGAGGGGGAGTCTACAATTAAATTAGAAGAGCATGATTTAAAAACTTTTGAATTTCAACATGAAGGAAAAGTTGTTCAAAGTGAGGAAATTAAGGAGTGTAAGGAAGCATTTAAGAATGTAGATTTTATAGGTTATTGCTTTCAATCATAGGCTAGAAGTTATATATCGATAATTTTTACCATGGTGACTTATCCAGGGTAGGAATAATGAATTTAGGTATCCACTAGGAGGCATAAGAAGCCTTAGGAAATTGACACATCATTATGAAAAAAGATAAGGAAGAAAATTTAAGTGGACCTAGGAAAAGAAGTAAATTTCTTGAATAATAGGGTCTAGTTAAAAGATCTTAAAGAAATGCTTATTGGGAGGCAACCCAACTGTAGAATTAGAATAGTTTTCAGTGTGCTCAAGTTTAGTATGCTTTTGGTATGGTTTCTTTAGTTTAGTGTGTTTTATTTGAGTTTGATGTGATTTCTCTAATTTTGAGTGTTAATATTTCAACATCCCAAAACAAATTGGATGTAAAATCCTATTATTTTTAATGATCTATAAGTTAGGAGTGATTTGGTGCAATTTTTATAGTGGAATTCATGTGAAAATTTTTGGCCAAAACATTAATGTGGGTTTTTAATGGTGCTATTAATTTTTGTTCTAACCTGCGTTGAAGCGCAATAAAAGGAAATTAATGTGAGTTGTCAACAGTGTTGTTATAATCCCTAAAATCACCATTAGTCCCTGCATTACAAAAAAATATATATATATACTGTCGTTTTGAAATTAAACCCTATAATTTCCATCCCCTTCTTTGTCATCCATCTTCGTTGTTTATCTCTTATGTATACTACCATCCACTATAGTTTTCATTAATATTGTGTTCAAATCATTGATTTTTTATGTTCTTTCTTATCCATTTCACTCCATAAGCCCATTCCATCCCCTTTATTGCATTATTTTTTATTAGATATCACCCAGATCCTTTCTAAAATCTACATCGTGCAAGAGGCCACCTTTCAATGAGTTGTGCTTTACTACACGTGAGAGTTTAGAGTGGTTCGATATGTATAAAGGCAATGACATTATTATAGCATTTCTTTTAGAGATGAAGTTTGATATTTCGAGCACATTCAGACCTTTGGGATGGGAGCCAATCCTATCATTTATTGGACTTTACTTTCGGACCCTAATTCGTGAGTTCTATATGAATATTGAATAAAAGGAAGAGTTTGATATGTATAATCCTTCTAGTATATTCCTTATATGATCTAAAATCCGGATTTAATTGAATCCATTATATTACTTGTTGATAGGCACACTTACTTTAAAGTTAGTCTTGAGTTGAGTTTTGTATTTGCGATAATTTGATTCAGTTTAATTAAAACCAGACCACACAACACTTACATTACCAATGTTAAAAACTAGCCAAACCTATCCAAGCCTTGTATCACTTCTTCTTTGTTAGAGCTTTTCCTACCATCACTGGCTTCCTGTCTATGAGTTCTTATTTGCCTAAGCTGCCTTTACCATACAATTTGTTTTTTTATGAATTTGATTCTTTTTTTTTTCCTTTGATCAATCAAAGGAGTGTAAGGTCTTCAATTAAGTAAAGCATATTTTGTAGTTGTAGAATTATTATTCATCAATAATAATGGAAACTAAAAATTTTATTTGATAGATAATTCTTTAATTTGATGATCTCTATGTTGAAGTATGTCAAAGGGAAAAAATTTTAGATCAAAGAAATAGTGGGAAGACATTTTTTAAGGAATTAATGAACTAAGTACAAGCACGATATTGACAAATACACAAAAATCAAAACTTAAAGGACTACCGCTAAAGGATCTTAAGGAGAAGAATGATCTTTTCCAAATAATTGATTATTTTTTAAAAGGATACTTCAAAGGATTCTATGAAAAAGAAATTATAAAGAAGAGTAAGGGTAAAGAGACAATAACTTCAATTACTTTACTAGGAATTTGAATTAGTCATAATAAAGTCTAAAAAATTAGTTTCTCTCTTTTTGTTTTTTGTCAATAAGGTACATGCTTAGTAAAAGGATAAAGGATATGACTATAAGGACGAAGGATATGAATATAGTCAAGAAAATTCTTCATTCTATTACACCTGAATTCAATTTTATAATTTTTTCAATTAAAAAAATCAAAGGATCTCGAATTTCTTTTACTGGATGAATTATAAGGCTCTTTACCAGTTCAAAGATGAATCAATAACAAGATAGAAGCTTTTAGTTCAGGGAAGGGTGTAAACTAAAAGTGCTTTTAGTTTTTGGATTCCGCCAAATCTAATTGTGTTAACATAGTTCATAATGTGCTTTGCGAGAATGTAATTAAACTCGTGGACATAAAGACAAGACCAGAGAAGCGTTGATCTACTAAGATATGGAAATCTTTAACTTTTCAACAAATTGAATCCGCTTGTCCAGTCTTAAAAGAACAAAGTAGAGAAGAAAAAGCAAATCAACCATCTTATCTTGCATCATTGTCACAGTACTGATACTTTTGCCCCATCTTAAATAAAAGTGGTCTTGCACAAAGATTCCTTCTTAACGATTAATGCTTCAACTATTACCATGACGAATTGTGGGTGTGCTATAGCTAAAAAGTTTACAATCATGTTTTGATCTATAATATTTCTTTAGTTCTTTCAGAGTTAAAGATGAAAGTTTAGCTCTGAATATGATTAAAAAAGTTAAAAGATTGTAGGAAAAAGTTGAAAAGCGGTATATGATATGGGGAATTATTGAAAATAAAGTGGAAATGGTCGATTCTTGTGAGCTGGAGTTATCTTCTTTCCATGCTTAACAAACAGGCTAATAATTATATAACCAGCAGCACCATTTATGCATCATATGCCATTGACCATAGTGTATTTCATCAACGACTCTGCCTACCATCGTTAACAGCTTAACCAATTGATAGTCCTCTTCGTGCAAATTGGAGTTCTTCTTCTTGCGACTACGTTCTGCAGTCTGAAAGTGAGATCAGATATCTAACTATCTATCAGATATCTAGGTAACTTTTCTTGCAGCACTTGTTTTGCAGACCTCGACGTATATCATCAGCTTTTGGAATGACTTCTGCTTCGAGTAACAATCAACTGCCCTTAACCGGAATCCTACCGCCCATGTAAGCTCATAATTAAATATATAGGAACCATCATTAATTGGGGCAGGTGGCTCATATTACTAATCTCTTTGATATTTTGTATAACAGATTAAAAATGGAAAATTATCCGGAATGGAGTCCGCGCATGAGAACAAATCTTGAAGCTAAGGGGGTTTGGGAGGCTGTAGAGCCAAGAAGCATACCAAGAAATAGTGAAGCTTGGAGGGCTATGAACAACCTTGCTCTCGTTACAATTCGAAGCTTTTGCGACCCGTTGATACTCAAAAGGATTCACAATATCAGCTCCGCGAAAGTTGTGTGGGATACTTTGGCAAAAATGTATGACATGCAGTTGCTTGGAGTTTATCAAGTTGACCCTCCAAAGAACGTTATAACTGGACTCAATTTCGGTGATCTATCAACATTCTCAAATCTCAACATTTCCATAATCGCGACTCAC
>JAOXYD010244594.1:0-16844 GCA_028565735.1 Pinacopodium congolense
AAGTAGTTGGAAGGGAGACGTAGCCTATCTTTGGGGTAGGTGAACTTCCTTAAAAAATTGCCTTGTGTCCTCTCTTATCTCTCTTATTGCATTTAGTTTGACACTTGCATTTAAGGTTGAATTGTGGTTTAGTGATTGCATTTAGTTTTCCAATTGAATTAGGTTGTTAGTTTTGAGTCTGCAAAAAGTTTTTACTACCCAATTCACCCCCCTCTTGGGTGCCATAGGACTTACAATTTAAACTACTAATAAGAAGGAAGGTGGGAATTGAAGATATCTAGTTTGATCCATGGCTACCTTTTTACTTTCTTAACTTTATTTCTAAATTTTCAAGGCTAAAAGGGCTTATTCCCTAAAAATATTTTGTTAGGGAGGCACTGATCAACTTCATACCTCATTTCTCGTTCATTGCAACCTCCTTAACTGGCTAGTATATCCTAAATTTCTCTCTTGATGATGTTGAGAAGATAAATGGGTATGTCTTAGATATGCTCATGGTAGTTTCATGAACAAATCTTGTAGATAGTTTCTACGTCCTCAAATTCCTATATTAAATGGCATAAATTGTTTTAGTTCAACGAATCACACCTCGGAGCCTCCTTTATTCTCTAGTTGGTTCGGAAAGGCTGGTTGAACACAATGGGTAGGTTAGGTAGATTTCTTAATATAAATATGATTTGTCCTCTATGTGAAATTGATAATGAGTCAACATACTATTTATTCTTTGCATGTTAATTCTCCAAAGCAGTGTTGAAAAATATTATATAACTATGCAATATCCAAACCTATCTAAGAAGCTAGTTGAATATGATAGATTAGAGTTGTAATTATAAATCTAGACATAAGGTAGATAGCAAACTGCTTAAGATCTTCATAAACTACACTGTTTATTAACTATGAAGGGAGAGGAGCAATAGAGTGTTTAACAACTCTGAAGGGTAGTTAGACTGGTTGATAAGTGACCTAGTTGGTAGAATCAAGATGCACATGGTTACTTAGGATCTCTATATAAAATAAAGGATATTGTGAGGGATAGATAGTGTTTCCCATAGCCTCTATAAGTGAAGAATTTCACAAGTTTATTAGGAGTAATAAAGTATGAAAAAGAAGTCAATCAAGTCTAGGAATGCAGTACATGAAATTGATAACATCAAAGGAGGAAGAGAATTTACTGTTTTAGTGGCAAGGGTCATGGTGTGTTTTACTAAGCCATGTAGTTAGTCTAAGTTAATATAACATGTACTAAGTCATTCCATGTAATTCCTTAAGAAGTAGACAATTATATTATTCTTTTCATTTATATTAGTTTCTATTTTAAAAAATTATTATGAAAAGGATTGATATTACATCGTCATTATTAAAGCTTATTTCAAGATTAATATAAGAAGAGTATCAATATTTGTTAGTAAGAAATGTAAAATTTATTGAAATGTTATTAAATTATCATTGCATTTCCTTTAATTTTTTATTTAGTTTTACTCTAAATCTTTAAATTTTTGGAATTTAACTCAAAATCTTTAACTTCTTTAAATTCCTAAAATGTGCTTCTTGAATCACTCATATTTACTCTAATTGTGATAATGAAAGTTCTACTAAATTTGCATCAAATTCAGTTTTTCATGGGAGAATAAAGCATACTGAAGTTCAACATCACTACATACACGAGAAGGTGTTGGATCAAGAACTTAAGTTGAAGGGAATTCTATAGAGAAGTAAGTTATAGAGACATTTACAAAAGCTTTACCTAAACCTAAGTTTGAAAACTTAAGAGTTACTCTTAAAGTAATTACCTGTAAGTGTATATTAAGGGGAATTGAATATTAGTTCAACTTATTGGTTTACTTTACTGTCATTTATTTATTATCTTTGGTCAATTTTCTATTATGTTTTCTTGGAATAAAGTTATTCAATAACATATGTTCCTATTTTATTATAATAGAATTAGCCAATAATTAGGTAGATAAGTTAGTTATCAATTGAGTATATATATATATATATATATACTGAATTATAGGCTATAATTTTCTAGGATAAGTTAGTTATCTCTTAAGTTTACATATACTCAATTATTTTTCAAGGCTTTAAATAAGATGTTCAGTTTATTCTCCAAATAGTAGTGGACTTCTCTTATTTTATTAATACTTTTTTTTTGTTTTTTATGGTATCTGAGCGAAGTTCTGTCACCTTTCAATATTCTTATTATTTTGTTGACAAGATCATAATTTGATTGAAATAAAATGGTTTGTTTGCTTTATAAGATAATTAGTGAAGAAAATAGTGCCAACACATGAAATGGTGTCGAAAAACTTATAGATACAAGTTACAATTATTGGAGAATGTGTATGGAAGCTTATCTTCAAGGCCAATACTTGTGGGAACTAGTGGTTGGCTCTGATATAGATATTCCCATTGAAACTCTTAATAATAGTGAGTCACAAAGAAGATGGAAGATTAAGTGCGAGAAGGTTTTGTTTGCCTTAAGGACAACAATTAGCAAAGTGTTTATTAATTATGTTCAAGATGTTATTTCTCCTAAACAAGTCTGAAAGATCCTTAAAAGGCTAATTTCCAAGAAGCATATGGCAAGGTTATAGATTTTAGACGATGAATTAGCAATAACTATTAAAGGGTGTATGTTAATTTTAAAATATTTCTTACATATGAAAAATATTTTTACTAAGATATTTAAATTGGATACTGATGAGAAGATCATTGAAGCTCATTTAAGAAGATTTTTTATTTGTGTTTTAAATAAGGAATACATAACTTTTGTCACTGCTATGAAGGATCGGTCACTTAACTATCATATGAAGAATTGTAATGCTTCCTAATTAGGAGACTTTGGCTAAATAAATGACTAAATAGGTCAACCCTTAACATGATGCTATTCTTTTCTCAATAGGAGAATCAAATGAGAATGATTTAAAATGTAAGGCTACTATTCAATAAGGATACAAATCTTTTAAATGCTATCAATGCTAGAAGACTGGGCACCAAAAAAACAAAACATTGTAGAGTGAGGATCTCCAAAGCAAATGCTACTTATGAAAATGCAAAAGTTGATCAACTTAATTGGGAGAAATATTTTACTATTAAAAAATTTAAAGGGTGAGATATGGTTATCCTAAAGCCAACACTAGATCAATCTCACATCAATAAACAAGAAAAGATTATTGATTCTAATTTTTCATATCACATCACTACAAACAATTAATTATTTTAAAAAATATGACAATATAATAGAGAACATTTTATTATCATAGATGACAATTCAACTTATCTATTGGTGAAAGAAAGTGTTGTGAAGATTGGTGTTAATAATGCAAATATCATATTAAATTATATCTATCATGTTCCAAGTTTAAAGAAAATTTTAATTTTAGGTTCTCAAATTATATTATCTCTAAAAAATGTGTTTTGCTTAGGAAAAATGATGCGAAGGGGTTTGAAAATGTGAGGAATGTTAAAGATGATATTATTCTTATGGGTGATTAGAAAAGCTCTTTATTTATCATGTTAGTAAGAGAGGCTTATATAAAGAAGATAAGCCTGATCGATAATGTAGCAATATGGCATGCTTGGTTGGGGACATTTAGGCTATCAGATGCTATAGCAAATCTCCCTAAACAAATTATTAGTTATCTTACTTATCCTAAAAAATATATATGAAAATGTGATATGTCAAAGTTGTCAATATGGCGAATAGCCTTCCTTTCAAATTCTAATCAAATTGTAGGTTGGACTCTTTTGAACTAGCTTACACAAATTTAATGGGACCAATAAGCATAGTAAACTATAGTGGTTACCAATATGTGATGATATTGGTGGATGATGTTTTCCAAGTATGCTTGGGTATTTTTTTAAAATAGAAAAATGAAATGCTCTCTTAATTCATTGAAATCAATAATATTGTAAATGAAGAGTTTGGGTAGAAAATAAAACCATTTAAGAAGTGATAATGGTGGTGAGTTCATATTAGATGCCTTCTTCCAATATTGTGATAGAAGTTACATTTAACTACTAATGACATATCCTAGCATACCTCAACATTATAGGGAAAGGAAGTTTTTGGTTTGAAAAAATAAATCAAATTAATGAGTAAAAAAGGTTACAAATTAAAAGGATAGAACCTCAAAAGTCATAATATACAAAAATAAAAACTGAACAACCATACTAGGGGTACATGGTACATTTTAGCTAACACAAAAGCAAGCTCTTCAAAAACTTAAACCAGTAAAGGAATTTATAATACTGATGAGCCTTAACATCTTCTACCCACAGGTATACGAGGGATGCATTGTTTATTGCATGAAGATGATATTTCTATGGATATAACATATTATAGGAATATGTTGGAATCGAACATGCTAAGATAACTATTAACAGAGACTTAAAGCAAGTGTGCCATCCATCACTTTTAGGAGTTAATAATCATAAAATACCAAGCCAAGCTTAATCTATCAATCTCCATCTAACCTTGATCATATCACTATAGTTGCTTTAAACCTTGTGAGGAAAACTTTGTAATCTATTAGTAGTTATCACTTGGGATAAAAACTCCTTTGCAAGTATATTCACATTCTTAAAGAGTCTTTGATTTATATGCTTCCAAAGCATATATACCAGATTAGCTAAAGCCATCTTATTGAAAACTAAATCACCACCTGTCAGGGATAGATGTTGAAGAAACCAATCCACAATGCTATGCAGATTTCAATTAGAGGATATGATCCAACAAGGTCATTGTATGTTAAACCATATATTTTAAGAATAGCTGAATTTGAAAAATGTGTGATTGATAGACTGTAAACTATCATTACATAATGGGTAAACTGGGGAAATACTTAGAAATATACTAACTTTATTGGCAATATTGAGCTTGCCTTGTAGAGCCAGACAAAGAAAGAAAAAAGATCTAGGTAGTACTTATTTAAACCAGACCAAGACATTCCAATTAATTCTTGGTTGATGCACTCTTAGAAAGTCCCTATAGGAAAGATTTGTAAATCTGCCAGAAGAGTGTTTATTCCATACAAACCTCTCTTCCATAGAGGTGCTGACTCTAAAGTTGAGAAAGGAAGTTGGCACATCTTAGTTTAAAAAGTCTTGTATAGTTAAATAATAAGAATCTTCCTCTAGAGCTTTAAGCAAAATAAATTCAATGTATATGCCATTCGATAAATTGTCTACCTCCATCAGCAAGCAAAAGGAAAACCCCTTTTGAATTATTTCATAATCTGTAGCCAATTGTAAGTTAGTTTTGGGTATTGAATTCTATTTGTTATGTTTACTTTCCTAAAACTGATCGAACCAGACTTAACTTACAAATAAAGAAATGTATCTTTATTAGGTATGATTTATGAAAAAAATGATGGAAGTGTATGGATATAAAGATAAAGAAATTTGTAACATTTAGAGATGTTATATTCGGAGAGGTTTCATCTTGCTATTCTATTTAGAAATTAGTTGTCAAAATGATGCTCTTAATAATGATCAAAATAATTTAGAGTCATTTCTTAAAACCATTGTATAAAGAAGTGATGAATTTGAAATTAAAAGGAATGATCCATTAAGCTTATATGATGATGAATATGTAACCAAAAGGTCATTAGGGGAGAAAAGGCAAACAAGTCACCTCAAAGATTATAAGGTACAATTGAACCATTATACAACAACCTCATGCTTCTTTTCTAGAGCACTGAATGAAGAAAAACCAAAAAATTATAAGGAATAAAAAAATAGTCTATAATGGGAAGCAGCTACGTAAGGAGAGATTGAAGTTCTAAACAAGAATTAGATATGGAAGTGCCAAAACCAGAAATTATAGGCCTATTTCATAGATATGGGTTTATTGGTTGAAGAACAAGCAAATGGGAGCATTGATAGATACAAATCTCAACTTTTTGCACCCAATTTTTTCTTAAAGTCATTGGTTCAATTTTAAGGAGGTGTTCAGTGCAATTGAAATAAATGGTAATATTAAGAGCCTTTTTTTTTTCTCTTGTAGCTTATAAAAATTGGAAGCTTTAAGAATTTGATGTAAAGAATGAATTTCTTTATAGTAATTAATTGTGAAGTGATTATGGAACATTTTAAATGATATGTTTCCAAGTAATATCCTCATCATGTATGCCGGTTGAAGAAGGCATTATATATTCTTAATACTTTATCTTTTACTAATACAAGATTTCTTTCTAATGTAGATTCTAATTTTTTGATTTAATTAAAATCAAATATGCATTTATTGCTCTTATTCGTAAACGATATGACAATTACAGAAAAATAAAGCTAAAATCTCCTTGTTGAGAAATTATCTATCTAGTCCATTAGAGATGAAGAATTTGGTAGATATTGGCTACTTTCTTTGTTTGGAAATTGAAAGATTATACCAGGGATTTTTTTTTCTAAAAAAGGTTATGTAAAAAGTTCTTGTAGCATAGTGGCATGGAGGAGTCAAAAGAAAAACTCTAATGAATCCATATCTCAAGGTGATGAAAAATGAGAGAGAATTATTAAAAATTGTTAGAAAATTTAGACAACTTGTTAGTAGGTTAATTTATTTAGCTATCACCAACCTGAGATTGCTTATTATATTGCATAATTCCTTAAATTATGTAATGTTCAATAAATATTCACTTAAATGCAACCGAAAAAAACACATGTAAAGGCTCTCTTAATCATAACCTCATGTATAAGAAGGGTGGAAATTTCTTGATAACTAGTTTTACTGATATAGATTAGGAAAAGGATGTAGATTATAAATATTTAACTTCAGTTTATTGCTTCAACTCTAGTTAAGTAGTAATTTCATGGTGCAACAAGAAGTAATCTATAATTACCTTATCTAGCAATGAAGTTAAATATGTGGCAGCAACTGCACAAGAATGTATGTTGTTGAAAAATTTAATGGAAGATATGTTGTGTTGAATTGATTATAGTGTGGAAATTAAATGTAATAATGAAAGTGATGATAAACTTGCATCAAATCGAGTTTTTTTAGAGAATAAAGCATACTGAAGTTTATCATCACTACATACAAGAGAAGTGATAAGTTTTGGTAGGATAACGTCGATGCTTTCGGGTTCTCATTTCATAACATAAATAGATGAATGTATAACTAATTTTCTGAGACTAATTACGATGATTTAAGGATAATTTTTCTCTTCTTATAGTTATACAACCTAACTATGGAAATATATTGTTATACAAGATAATCAAAATAAAAAGTTATTATGTATGGGCACATCCCCCCTTAAATTGATGCTGGTTTATCAAGAAGCATCAATTTTCCAATAAGAAATTAATGACATTGTTGAGTCAGAGACTTGGTAGATACATCAGCAATCTGTAAAACTGTGAAAACATGTGGAAGAGAAATAAGATGATTAATGACAACATCTCGAATATGATGACAATCCACTTCAATATGCTTAGTGCACTTGTGATAGACTAAATTAGTAGCAATTTAAATAGCACTTGTATTATCAAAATGAAGAGGAGTGGGATCATATTAAGGAAATCCAAGCTCACCTAACAATCCCCTAAGCCAAGTAATCTCAGAGCCTACAACAGATATAGCACGTTATTCAAATTCAGTGGAAGATTTGGATACTGGATCTTGTTTCTTACTCTTCCATGATATCAGGGAATGTCTAAGAAACATACACCAACGTGTGATAGAGTGACAACTATTTGGAGAACCAACCTAATCGGCATCACTATAGGTAGTAAGGAATATAAAAGATCAAGAAGGAAAGAATAATCCACGACATGGTGTACCTCAAAGATATCTTATGATATGATGTTCAATGGCCAAGTGAAGATGGCGTGGAGAGTGCATAAATTGACTAACTTATTAGATAGAAAAGGAGATATCAGGTCTAGTAATAGTTAAATAGTTTAAGCTGGCTACTAATTGTCGATACAAAGATGGATCAGAGAGTAACTCCCCTTCTTCTGTATGATACTTGACATTAAGTTCTAGAGGAGTATTAACCAAAGAAGAATCTTGGAGACTAACTAAAAAAATCAAATCTTAAGTATATTTATACTGATGTAGGAATATACTAGATGAGTCAGAGTGAACTTTTATCCCTATGAAATATAAAAGATGGTCAAGATCCCTTATGTGAAATGAATCTCGAAGATGTTGTTGAAGCTGACTAATCAATAAAGAATCCATTCCCGTTATAACAATATCATCGATATAGACCAAAAGAAGGACAATTCCATTGAAGGTTTTATGAAGAAATAAAGAAGAGTCATGTTAGCTTTAGACAGACTTAAACTAAAGCAAGGTAGATCAAAAATTTTCAAACCATGCATGTAGGGCTTATTTTAAATCATATAATGAACGATTCAACTTGCAAACTTATGAATTAGAAGAGGAAAATAAACTAGGAGTAGGTGTCATGTAAATATCCTTTTTGAGATCACCATAGAGAAAATCATTTTTTTATGTCCATTTGTTGAAGTGGCTAGCCCTTTGAAGCAGCAATGGCAAGAATTGTTCGTACAGTAGTAATTTTGGCCACAGGGGTATATGTCTCCTCGTAGTTCACTCTATACTCTTATCGATTACTAAAAGCAACCCACTTAGCTTTATAGTGATCTAGAGTCCCATCAGAGTGAAGTTTTATAGAGTAAACCCACTTATAGCCAATTTGTTTGACCTTCGATGGACATGAAACAATATCCCAGGTATGATTATCTTGAAGAGCTCAAAGTTGCTCTTACATTGCTTGTTTCCAACATTCATGTTGAACTGCTTGTGAGTATGAAGATGGAACCAAAATAGAGGATAAAGTAGCACTAAAAGATGTATGATAGGTGCCATACCAATTTGGAGGTCGAGAGACTCTGGTTGAACATCTTACAATAAATGTGGCAAGATTAGATGGTGAAGCAAGATCAAATGCCAGATTTGAAGTAGGAAGGGTCGGTGGTAGAGGAATTCATTCATACATATAACCAAGCTTGAAGCATTTAAAAGAGGAAGTCATTCATACTACGAAGTGGGACATAGGGTGTGTCCTAGGCCATCTTCTAAGGGTTTTGCATAAGATTGAAGGAGACGTTAGACAAAAATATAGAGAATTCAAGATCAAGATTGGATTTGGCAACAAGTATCATTAAGAATTCAAGGGATCCAATAACTTCACCCATGAGCCTTTCTATAAAGGATTCAAGAACTTCACCCATGAGCCTTTTTATTCCCTCTCTTTTATGATCTTTTTTTGTTGTTCTTATGATGTTTTGAAACTAAATTTCTTGTAGGATTTGGATTATTATAAACCCCAAGATGTAGTATACATAATTTTCTTTGATTTAATGTGAATTTCTAAATTTTTCTTGTATCAATTATATAGCTAATTAAGGATGGCTTTTGAATGTTTGTTACCTTGTAAAATTTAATTCCGAGTATATGATTTCATATGTTTAGATAGACCAAGTCAAATATAAGATTAGATCAACCTTAGGTCAAGCATCATGTATGGAGTCTTTGATCATAAGTTTATATAAGATGTCTAGATTAGTTGTGAACCTAATAAAAAAAATAGGTTCCACAAAATTTAGTAATGTATTCAATTGATAAATTGACATAGTGCAACCAACTGCTTAGTTTGTTAAATTGAGTAGGAATTGCATAAATTGATTGTAAACTTGTAATTTAATTTAGGGAACCTAGAATCTAAAGTAATATGGAGAATCCATTAAATCAAAGTGAAGTGATGAATATAACACATCTTAAGGGGGTCAATAATCTGAATACTAACTTCAATATTATTAGATAATTCGTATGATATTGTCTTCAGATTCACTTCATTTATTTTATTTTTTTTAATTTAATCAATTGATCATTCAACCATCTTTTAGTAGGGTAGATAATAAGGATAGAATTTCATTAACAGTTATAATCCTCATAGATTGATACCTGGACTTATAATAGCCATATTGCACAAAGACAAGTAAACTGGACTTATTGTGTGCTTGGAATTTTTTATTTGTGATTCCGTAGTTTATTTTATTTAAAATTTAGGCACATTTAGTACTCAAACATCAAGTTTTTGGCTTCGTTATCAGGGACTACATCAATTATTAAGTGTTTTCTAATCTTTGTTAGACTAGCCAACTTTAGTTTTACTTTATTTTTTTTTGTTTTAAGTTTTTCGACATTTATATTGATAAAATTTTAATTTTGTTTAAGAACTCTTCATTTCTTGATCTTTTGGTTATTCCTTCACTTTTTAGGATAGGTATCTCTTTATATAACCAGGAGTTATCCTCCAAAGTTATTTAAATTAGGCCCTGAAGTAAAAAGAACATGTAGACTAGGTTTAAAGGAGAAGAAATCAGAGAGAAACACAAAGTTTGAGGTCCCTGACAAATAAGTAAATGTTATGGACAAAGAGTTAATACTTAGAGAACCATTAATTATAGGAGACCTGTCAAGATGCTCATTCTAAGGCATGGAGTCTAGTATATATAATTCTAGGGTAGAGAGTGCAAGTTTTGAAATAAACCCACAAATGATCCAGATGCTGCAAAATTATATGAAATTTGATGGGTTTCTAGACAAAGATCCTAAAGCCCACATATAAAACTTCCTGGAGATCTATAATAACTTTAAGCTTCGTGGTTTCTCAGAAGAAGCAGATATATTGAGATTAGTTGTGAATCAATTAGAGAAAATGGACTATGTGGGTAATCTTCAAAACAACAAATATAGTAACAGTATAATTTATGGTGGTGGAATCACCCTAATTTTTAATGGATAACTCAAGGTCAATCAAGACAAAACCACCCATCTCTCTTTCAATGCACCAATAACAATAGAATAAACAACCTAGCTTAGAGGAGATCTTAGCCAATTATATCACCAATACTAATTCCTGACTCAACAATATAGAAGCCTCTATCAACAATTTAGAGAACCAAATTAGGCTATTTGTTAAGCATATTTCGGAGAGATCCCCATGCTCCTTACTGGGCAACACTAAGAAAAATAAAAAAGACGTGAAGGTAGTGCTTGAAGAAGAAGCAAGAGCCATCACTTTTAGATCCTAATAAAGTGAACATCGAACAACTTGAGGAGCATACATGTATGTATTTTGAACCTATAAAGAAGTTGAATGCTAATACACCATTGGTTGAAACCCTTAAGCAAGAACCAAGTAATGCAAGGTCCATATGTAATGTGCTTGTAATAAAGAAGGAAAATGAATCCTCAAGGATGATAAGCGAGGAGTGCGTTGACTTTTTTTTTTCTTTTTGACAAGTTACCACAAAAGTTAAAGAATAGTTTACACTTGCATCATACATTAGCTAATTTAAGGGTTGGGATTAATCTTATGTCTCATAAGTTGTTTCATGAACTAGGGCTAGAAATCATGAAACCTATTAGGATGAGTATCCAACTAGCTGATAGATTTATTATCCTAAAGGTATTGTTGAGGACGTATTAGTTACAGTGGATAACTTTATATTTTTTTATTGATTTCGTAATTCTAGACGTAGAAGATGAAGATGAGATTATGATAATTCTAGCTACACCTCTTCTTACTACTTTAAAAGTTTTAATCGATGTCTTTGAGAAAAAGTTAACTCTTAATAATTAATGATGAATCTATTTCTTTCTTGCACTCAGAAGCTATTAATTCATCTTCACAAGCAACATATAATTCCCTTTCCTTTGATATCTATTGATGCCACTTCAAGCGTTTTACAGAAAATTTAAAAACATGAACTCCCAAAATATGATTTATTAATGGTACTAAGCTTTGAGCACTATAACAAAGCAATGAATTCAACCCTCAATATTAAGGAGCTAGATAAATACCATGTGAGAGTTAAAAAATTGCAAAAAGCTCCTAGGGAAGGGCGAATAAGAATAATAAGGATTGAAAGAAGAAATAGGATAATACTTAAATAAGAACAAGGTTATGGAGCTAACGATGTTAAAGAAACACCTAGTGGAAGGCAACCCACCATTTATTTTATTTTATTTTATTTTATTTTATTTTCTTTCATTTTTATTATTGAAGTTGATGCATAATGGGTGCATACTTATATGTTAATTTGAATCCTTTTTGCATATTTTTTCTTGAAATTTGTTTTTTTGAATTTCATATTATTCTTAGTTATTATGTCTAAAATTTGAATACATCTGATCTAGAGTTGAATTACAATATTCTTGGAACACTAAGGGTTTTAAGATTAATAAAATATATAAAAAATGAAAACGGTATGAAAACCATGGCTTAGACCACATCCCATGGCCCAGTTGTGTAAATGAGGCAAATAAGTACACAGGCTGGGCCATGCTTGTGGCCCACCTCGTGTACCTAACGAGGCTAGTGTTTTAAAATACCAACTCACTATCCTTCCCTCCTCTTCATAGGTGTTTTAACCTTAAACTCAAAACTCTCCATCATCTTTCTAACACCAAAACAATCCTCTCATTTCATATTTTGTGTATCAAATCACTATATCTACATCAAGTTAATAAGATATATGTTTTTATTATCCATTAAGCACTTAGATTTTGGTTTTTTTTTTCATATGATAGGATTTCTTTGTGAATGAGCTCTCCTAGCTTTATTTTGTGTTATTTACATCACTTTTGAGTTTAAATGTTGATTTATGATGCACTAGTATATATGATAACCCTTATTGAACTTATCCATTTGATTTTGTGTAGATTTGAGTGATATTTCACATTGGCATAAGGATGTTAAGAAATTTCCCATCTTTCTCATACCCAATTAGAGCTTTCATGTTTTATTACACTCATTAGGATATTTTTAAAGATTAACACATTTACCACACTACTTGTCAATGATTAACTCTTCATAAGCCATGATATTAAATGGAATTTACTTGAATATGATGGTTTAAGGTGTTTAGTAAGTGCCTATGATGTCTTTTATACTTGAGTGAATATAAGCTGACATGCACTTATTGGATTGGGATGACCTAGACCTCCCTACACATTTTGATGAGTTCTTGATGATCAAAAGAGCTTATATACTTATATTGAATCAGGATTGTATACCCTTTATACCTGACTTGACAATTGTAGGATATCATTCCTATAATTCAATTAAAATGGTTGATGTTTGCCAAGGGTTTATAAACCATAGGTTTACTAAATGTTAGGACACATTACATGCCTAAGTATGTGAAATCTTAATAGTTTTTGCATTATCATTGCAATGTGTCCACATCTTTATATGGTTTATGACTTTTCGAAGTTAGGTATAGATTTGAATACTCACAACTGCTTTAGCTTTCTTATAGAAATCATGCCTATATAAAAGGAAATGGCAAAGAAAGATCATCATGATAGAGCTTCCTCTTTTAGAAGAACTGATATTGAACTAACTTTCCTCCAATTTCGCAACTTCGAGATCACAGCCAAATTCAATCCACTCTTGAAATCACCTATTGAGCCTACCTATTATTTAGTTTTTGGAGATTTAGGGAAAATAGACTTGACCAATGCGGTTAGATACTACTTGAAGAAAGGAAGATGAGATGTTTTGTGGAGATTAAGGAACCATGTTGCCAAAACCTCATATGTGAATTCCCGACCACTTTTGAGTTCATGAAGAATTAGGTAGAAATGGAGGAAAATGACATGGTACAATTCCAGGTAGGCAAGAAGCATTTCTCCATATTGTTATGACGTCAATGAAGCTTTAGGGATCTTAACCATTAAATTAACATATTTACTAGCAACCAAGAACAGTCAATTGAACTTTCTCATTCTAAAAGTTACTGAGCAATTCTAGGAGGGGATTGGAAGTGGCCCATTGCTAGCTAATGTGAAAAAAAGCGCTAAGATTAAGGCCCCAGTGCTCATGGTAATTGATCGCTTAATTATATGCACCATTAGAGGTCAGCATGAGAGCTCAAGAGTAGTTACTTTAAATGTTCTTATTCATTTGTGGTGTATGGTTGATGGCGAATTTTCCAATATTAATGGTACCTTGGCTTTTTACTTTAGTCATTAAAGAAAAAAAGAAAAAAGATCATTAGGTAGTTCCTCCTACATAACAAGGTTGGCATTAAACTTAAGAATCAAGTTAAGCACTTTGAATTTCAGGAGTGTAATAAATATGGAGCTCTTAAATTATTTAAGTTGGGAGAGGATGGGCTTAGCTAATAAGGAACACATGCATCTGAAACTTAAACTATCTTGACCTCCTATACGTAAACCTTATACTAGTAAGGTGTTAGAAGTAAGTGATGAGGAAGAGGATGTTAGGGACAAGGATGGACCCTCTACAAGAACTGAACCATCAACAACTGCACAACTTGATCAGCTTCATATCCAAATAGAGGAATTACGCATCAAGGTCAGGACATATCAGGCTATGAATGACTTTAGAAGGGTTTAGTTCCAGCAGTTGTAGCAAAATAGATGGGAAGAGGACTATATGCTATAATAAGAGAGATGGAAGCAATGACAGGTGTGGTGGTAGCAGTTCATGCAAATCCATCATCCACAATCACCACTGCAAGTTAAGGATTGAAGTTAAGAGTCGTGGATCACTAAATAACTAAATGTGATTTTATTTTTTTGCATTGCACTTTTATTTCTCTTTCCTTGCATTTTATCATGGACAATTTCTTTTAGGTGTTTGCACTCTAGGATTTCAATTTAAGTTTTTATTATTATCCCATCTTGATTCAACTTTTTGGACAAGTTTGTTCTTTAGTGTTGTTCTTTAGTTTTAAATAAAATGCTTTGATCATTAACTTCTCCAAGTTTTTAACCATATGGAATGAAATCCAAGTCACTAAAATCAAACAGATAACCTAGACTTCCGAACACATGAGAGCTTTATTCTCCTTTCCCTCTTTTACATTTCGTGTACTTTATTTATCTTCATCCTCCAAATTGAGAATAATATGGCTTAAATGTCGGGGGAAGAAAAATATGACATGTTTTGTCAAATATTAACACACTTGAATTGTGGTGAGTCTAATAGGATGACTTGAATGTCTCATCTTAAAATTATTGAAATTAGGAGTTGAATGTTAATTATGGTATTTTAATTCAATTGAGGTTTTTTTTTCAATTTTATAAGCATTGAACCATTCTTGAATGACTTCCAACCTAAAATTTTTCTTTTTCTTCTCTTATTTTGAGTGAATTACATGTGTTTTAGGTACCCCTGGTGTATGATAGCAAGTCTCCAATGTTGTTGTGTGTGAATTGTCATGTAAATTTGGAATAGGTTGTAATTTTATGAACAAAATGTGTACGCATGATTAGATAAAGTAAGCAAAATTCTCACTTTACTGGCTTCATATTGATAAAAAAAAGTTAAAGTGTATAAGTGAAGCTAGTAGCATATGTGATTGTAATCTAGTTAACCAAGGGTGTTCATGAAAAAATGTTCACCTTTGTATTAAAAGGCTAGATAACATTACAAACAAGGCAAAAAGGGTAACCAAATTGAGTAACTGGTAGACATTTATGACAAGGTATTTGCCCTTATATCAAAAGCACAATTAGGTTTCATTTAGTAAAAAAAATTATACCAAATGAAACCTAATTATGCTTTATATTAATGACAACTTCCTTAAATAAGTTTATATGATGATTTATATAAAAACTATTATTTTCTAACATGTGTGATTGTGTGTAATAACAATGTTTTTATCATTAAAGAATTATTATACATGAGCTAAATCAAAAGCATTTATTGATATTTTTTTGTACTCAATTAGCTTTCAACTCTTAATCCATTTCATTTTGAGTAGATATTTAAGTCATTTTTTTAGGACAAGCAACATATTAAGTGTGAAGGTATTTTATAGTACCTAAATTATATTTCTTTTAGGCATAGTTTTTCAATGATCACCTTGAGTTTGAGGGAATAATCTATGGGAATTATGTGCGTATTGAGTTAAATATTGAATTAAAAATTTGCTTATATACTTTTTATTAATTTTCATTGTTTTTCAGGATTTTGATGAGGATTTTCATGCACCTTTGCAATGGGAAAGGATGTGGAGTTGATTTTAGAAGTAAGAACATCAAGTGAAGAAGCTCCATACCAATCTTCGTGGTTAAAGGATGAGAAAAAAAGAGTTTACAGTAAAAATAATAAGAGGAGGTGAAAGCTGAAAAATCAACTCAAAACCATGGCTTAAGACACCCCCTGTATCCTAGGACATGTAATTGCTCTAAAGAGAACCATAGGGTGTGACATAGGGTTTGTCCCAGGCCATAGTTTTGCCTGCCTATACTCAATTTATAAACTTATTTTTCATCTTTTCTTGGGATATTTTGCCTGTTGAAGCTTGAAGTAGCTACCAAAGGAGAAAAGATGAGTCATAAGCCATCATCCAAGAGTTTTGCCTAATATTGAAGGAGAAGATGGATAAAAAATAAACATATAGAATTGAAGATCATGATTGGATTTGGCAACAAGTATTATCACGAAGTTAAAGGATTCAAGAGTTTTCACCCATAAGCCTTTCTATCCCCTTTCTTTTTTTGATCTTTGTTATTGTTCTTAGAATGTTTTAGAACTAAATTTCTTATAGGATGCAGTATACAGTATTTTCTTTAATTTAACGTGAACTTCTATATTTTCCTTGAATCACTTATAGAGCCAATTGAGATTGGTTTTTAAATATTTGTGACCACAAAAAATTTAATTCTAAGTATATGATTTCATACATTTCGATGGATCAAATCAAATATATGATTAGATTAACCATAGTTGATGCATCTTACATGGAGTCTTTAACTATAGGCTTATATAAGATGTTTGAATTAGATGTGAACATAATCAAAACCATAGATTTCACATAATTTAGTAATG
>JAOXYD010244614.1:0-16840 GCA_028565735.1 Pinacopodium congolense
TATAAATATATTTTTTATTATATAAAATTTTTATATTTAAAATTTTTATATAAAATTAAATTTTATTTAATTTTTTAAATATATTTTTAATTAATTAATCGGTAATTTATAATTATGAATAAACTGCCGGTTCACAATTTTTAAATTAGTTTAACCTTAACCGAAACTATTAATAATGGTTCCAGTTACAGTTTAGAACCATTGATCACAGTTACAGTTTTTAAACCATAACCGCTGGTTATTAAACCGACGGTTAGCAGGTTAGAAACCTAACCGTGGTCAAGGCTAGATGAAGAAGCTCATGATCATGACTCTTGAATCTCTTAACTCCATTATGATTATTATTGGAAAATCCATAGTTGATCTTATATTATATGTGTTTTAATCTGATTCTTACCCTCAAGTTCTCTCAAATCCTTGTTAAGATGGCTTGAAAATTTTCATTTGACCTTTAGTGGCGGTTCTAGTATTCCAAGAGTTAAAAAATTCATGAAAAGGACCTAAATTGGGCTTAAAAAGGTAACTATAATTAAATCATGATTTGGCTCACAGTCAGGTCAATGAGCTAGGTCATGCATCCTTCTATAATTAAATCATGATTTAGCTCACAGTTGTGACCTAAATTGTTAGCCTATCTAGTTTTTGGCTCTTCTTTCAGTAGGTATGATATTCCCTTTGCTAAGAGAGCTTTGTTCCAAGATCTAAGGTGTTTACACCTAATCCAACTTCTTCTTCTTCTTCTTCTTCTTTTTGTGTTTGCCAAGTTCCTTTAACTTCATTTTGGATTTATTATTTATATCAACAACCCCATAACATAAAATATTTTTATTATCTTTTTCAATCTCCTTAACTGTACTAGAGGGAAGTTAGAAATGAGAGAACTAACAAAAGTGGCAATAGGATAACATAGAGTTTACTCATTGGAGTTTACCTATAAAGGAGAGTGATTTAATTCTCTATGAATGGATTTTATTTTCATTTTTGGATTGTGGGTGAGAAAAATCAATTTTCAATAGCTTTGTAGAAGTAAGGGAATTTTAAGGTATTTAACAGGTAATTAACGTATGGGAATTCTTGATATATTTGATATAGAGGTTAAAGGTCTATTTTTCCAAAAGTCAACCCATCATCTTAAAACCTAGACCATGCTTAAGATCGAAGAAGAGAATGGAAACATGCAAAATAGAAAAAGATCATTTACAAAGAGAAGATGGTTCAATTTGACTATGTAATATTTGTGGTACTTTAAATTTTAGTTTTTTAAGGAATGAAAATAAACAACTTGTGTGAATACTTCCTTGAAAATAATTAACAAATAAGGAGATGTCGAATGCGTTGTCTAAGACCACATCTATTTTGGAAGAATGATGTTGGTTCTTAATTTAAAAGAATTAAAAAGGTAGGGAAAGAGATGCATTAGGAGAACAAATTTTTGAACATCGGGGGAAAGTAAATAATGTGTGTGGTTTAGAGTAAGAAGTCCTATTAGAATGAGTTAAAGGATTTTCTATGATCTATTTTAAGGGTACATCATGGATTTCCTTTTTTTAATCTTTTTTCAAATGTCTTGAACTAGCATAATATTTTTTCCAGTTCTCCTTCAATATACGAAGGAAGTTTGATTTTTACTAATGAAGGAGTGTAAAAATTTTTTAAACATATTAACCAAAATTTTTTAGATAAAGTTGCACAAAATATTGCAACAAGAAATTGACCTATAATCTATTACTTTGTTAGGATTTTGGAGCCTTAAAGGATGGGTAATGAAGGTGGAATTTATCTCCTTCAATAATTTAAGGTAGCTCTTGTGATATCCTCACGAATATCTCCAAGTTTTCCAAAAGAAATAACCATTAAAACCATTAGGCTGTGGAGCCTTATTAGGTTGAAAACTAAAGTAGGCATTTCTAACATCCTTGGTGGGAGAAAGAGGGGTTAGGATTAAGTTTTGAGGACTTCGCACAGGGCATTTAATAAGGTGATTTAGCAAATGCAAATTCATTGGAATTGTCCTTTAAAAGCAAATAGGTTCTTGAAAGAAGACCAAAAATTAGTTTTTAGTATCCCTTTGGTCTATAAGAAAGGAGTTGTTAGAGTTTGTTATAGAGGGTATGGTGCTTCATTTCCATTTCTTAAGGATACAATTAAAGAAAAAATTGGAGTTATTATCCCCTTCCCTTAGCCACGGGATTCTTAAGGGATTTATAAGAAATGATTCTTAAGCTTTAGGTGCTTGGTAATGGGCCTAGTTGTCATCTTTTCTTCATCTTTCATGGATGGACACGTTGTATTTAAAGAGACAGGATTAAATTACATTTAGTTTACTATAATGAAAACTAACTTTTTTGTAAGGGACCTCAATCTCTTTTTTATTTAGATATTTCAAGGCATATTTAATAGCTTTCAAGATTTTGACTATTGAGAACATAGGGCTCTTAGGATATTTGTGGATAAAATTTCATTAATAGTAGTAAAATTTTGGATAAGATTGTACAGAAATTCAAAGATCTAAATTAGCTTTTCCTATTATAACACCTTTAAGGGAATAATATTTTAATAGGCAATGGTCAAATAAGTTTGCAAGAACAAAGTAGGCATAATAATCTAGATTTATGAGCAACCATGAATGATTGCATATTACTCCAATTATATAAGGAAGGTTATAATGTTAGTAAGGTTATAGTTGAAAATGAGATCATTAAGATCGAGCATACCCACTATTTAGGTTACAATTGAATTTCAAGATTCAAAGGGATATATAATAGTGTTAAAGTCTCCTAGGACTGCCTAAGGGGCAAACGACAAGTTTTGGCTAAGAGACATTAAGCTTTTTTAAAGATTCTTCATGTGATTAATTTTTAGTGCCATAAAAATAAGTGAACTAAAAATTAAAGTTTCAATAAGGCATGGAAACTTTCATGTGAATAAGCTGATCAATGGTGATTTTAGTAGAATAAAAACAAATAGATGGGTTTTAAAAGACAAGTATTTTGGTGTTGTTAGAAAAATAGAGGTAAAGGTACAAGAGATAGTAAGAATATTACATGAGGATTGAATTCTAATTACAAAAAGGAAAATTAAGGATCGTTTGACTAATTTAATAAAAATTTTGACACCTAATTATTTCTTAAGGTAAGAATACTATATGAGGATTTAATTTTAATTTCTAAAAGCAAAAATTAATATGGTTTGTCTAATTTAATACAAAATTTAACACTTATTTAATTTTTGAGGTAGTAAGACCCCTAATGTTCCAAGTCACTAGAAACATGATTAGTTCCCTAATTGAATGGTTTTTTTTTTCTATTTTATCCTAGTCTTCTTTTTAGATTTCCTACCTATTATAGCAGTAACATAGTAAATAGAGTCAACACTTCAAGGTATACTAGTATTTGACTAAATTGAGTCATCATCTGAAGGTAGAACAATGTTTAAGACTTTCTAAACATATTAATCAATTTCAGCACTAGAAGTTCAGTGTTTTAGCTACTCCTTTTAGAATGATTTTGATTTTGATGTTGTCATCATCAATTGTCTTACATAATTTTTCTTAAAAAATGGCAGATAGTTTGGAGTTGGATTAGCATATTTCTTGTATATGTTAGTGAGAAAGAAACTTTATTTTTTAGTTTCCTTAATGAGATATAGATTAAAAATGTTTCCCCATAGGCTTCTATATTTCTTTTTTCCTTCTTTTTGAAATGTGTGACTCTCCAGCCATACTCTCCAGCCATAGGAGGTATTGATAGTCTTCTCTTCTGTACAGTGTTTTGCATTGTATATTGTTAATTCACATGAGTGTTGTGTTGGTTTGATATCACTAATTTAGTTCAACAAATCAATAAATTCTCAAGCAATTGAAATTCAAATTAAAACCAACTTCACGACAGTATACCGATTGCAAGTAATAAAGTGGAGCATATTTAAGACTCCAAAATGTTGAATCCACAGAGAAAATGTATGGATACTAAGGCAATTGAATCATAATTATCTAAGGAACTCAAAATATTTAATTTAAATGGGTTAATTTAACTAAAAAGAACTTAAAAACTTTCGACTTGGCAATTGATACGAAGCGATCTAAGGATTTCCAAATGATTAATTTGCTAAGGACAAAGCTTAAATGAATTAAGTAAGTTATGAAATGGATTTGATTTTCTAATTTAGGGCCTTTACTAAATCAAGACCAAACTATAGTTAAGTCATTGCCTTTTCTATAACATTTTTAGTTCATGGTTTGGTCCACTTAGAAATCTAAGAAGTAGGATTAAAGTATAGAAAGTTCTAATCATAAAAACATATTCAAGATTAATGCCCTCGTGTTAACAAAGGTAGATTTCTCATATCCTTGAATTAAACCATGTTGTATACTGAATTTTCCAATGATTAAAGTAGAGATTGTTGAATCTTTAACAATTTTAAATAATATTCTAAGTGGTCAACTTAAAATAAGCATTATTATCTCAAATAAATAAAGATTATCATCAAATCTTGTGTTATAAACTCACTCAGGATATTCAAAATCTTGTTCATAGCTAGAATTTAGCTCAAAACATCATAATTAAACAAGAAAATTTGGATTCATGAGCCAAGTGCATGTTCTTGACATATATATGAACAATGGAGTGAAATAGAAAGGATTCAATGTTTATAAAGCATCAAATAATCCTCCAAAATGATAGACATCCTTTAATCAAGTGTTTAAACTGTTAAGAATCCTTAAAATAACCTAAAAATACAAGATACAAAACCTAGAAAAGAAAAAGAAAAGGAAAACCTAAAAACTAGGGAAAAAGAAGAGACTATGGTTTTTTATCTGAATTTTCCCTTAAAATCCATCCCAACTTCTGCAAAATTGATCTCTAAGGCTTCTAATATATGTCAGCTATAAGTAGGAACAAGTTGGAGGAACTTGCAGCAAGTGGAGAGCAATTTGCTGCTAAAGATCACATGATAGCTACCAAAACAATGCTTAAAGAAAGTAAGATGATGGGCTATGAGATCGATGTTTAAGTCCTTATTGTCAAGGGTAAAATGATGGCCTAAAGAGTATAATGATGGGCTTGCTGCTACCGCCATTTTAGTCTAAATTTCAAACTTTTTACTACATAATTTCATATTTTCATGGAGAATTGGCTTCCATCTGCATTGTTCAACATTTATAAAAGTAATTAAGCACTTTAACATCAAATTGGAAGCTATATGCCTTAAAATTGGATTAAATTCATATGAAAACAAATTAAAGCCAAGGCATAACAACTCCCCCACACTTATCTTTTTCTTTTCCTCAAGAAAATCACTAAATCAGCAATCTAAAAATAGCCTATAAGTATAGGAAAATTTGCTCAACTTATCCAACACAATCCTTGACACCTTTTCTTAACCATTCAATCATCAAATAACTCATTAAGATGTTATATGATTAATAAAAAATGGTAATTAACAAATATCTTCATATGACTTCATGTTCTTTCACACTTCAACTTAAATTGCATAAAATGATTTCTATGTATAAAATGGATACACTCAAAACAAAATGACTCATCTTTTAAGTAATTCCACATCTTTCAACCATTAAGCACGAATTTAAGCAAATAAGTGAGCTTTTTAAGGCTTGATTAAGAGGTCATATAATTTTTCATATGGAGATGAATGTTTTTTGTGAATATCCTTGGTTACTCAACTAAATCACCTTACATCAATTGGCTACTAGTCCCACTCCTTAACTTCAACTGATTGGTTTGAAGCGAATGGAGTGAATAAACATTGCTCACATTTTCACAATTTTAGTACATTTTCATTTTTTTTCATTTTTTTCATTTTTTATTGAAGTTGATTTTGAATTTAAATAAGATAATGAAAATGTTAAAAAAAGTCACAAAAGCTTTAGAGATATGCATATTATACATGGAAATTCACAATATTTATCAAATATCTATAATAAAAAACATGAAACCATAAAAATTTAATTGTTAATAAAGATTCTTAATAGATAATATAACATCTCAAAACATCAAAATGATTGCATTAAAAAGGAAAATTTCAATTAAAGGCATCAAAATAAAAAAATTTCCACAAATTATAGATTACTTTAAAAAAGATGCTAAAATGATAAACTTTAGGATAAATAAAACATAAGTGTGAAACAACTATTCCCTCCCCCACACTTTAATTGAACATTGTCCCCAATGTTCATAAAAGAAAAAAATTAAGCAAAAATATAAGGGAAAAGGGAAAGAAGGTACCTAGATAGAAGATAAAATTGCTTCAAGATCCATTGGATGTCTATTTTGACACTTGCTTTATAATGCAGCAACAATTGAATATAACACCTGCAAATTCAATAAAAGATAATCAAAGCACCAAAAAACATATAAAGCAACCATGCTCGATAAATGAAATATGACCAAAGAATATCAAGGAGCATAAAAAGGAACGAAAAGAAAAACACACAAAATAATAAAAACCAAACAAATGAAAAAACACTAAACACACTTTAAATACTGTTACTACAGTTGGGTTTCCTCCCAACAAATGATTCTTTAAGGTCTTTTAGTTGGCTCTTTAAGTTAGAGAATCTTTAGTCTTTTCCTTGGTCCAGAATCTAATATTTTCACTTCATTCTCTTGGAAATTAGAATAGGCCAAATTTTTCAAGGGTTTTAAAACATACAATTACAATTTGGAACGTGAACCTTCATGGAACACCACTCATGACTTTTAAAATTCCATGGTAAAAAGTCTTGAATTACCATGTTTGGCCTAAAATCAAAAGCATTAACAATCAATAAAATCCATAAACTCTATTGCTTTGGCAGATTCAACCTAATTATTCTTGATAAAGTCATCAAAATTTTCACATTCAAAAAGCTTAAAATTAGTGTCTTCAACTTGAATATCATCCTTAACAACAATAAAATCAACATAAGCATCATCCAGGTGATCATTTAACAAGTATGCTATTAAATAGGCATAAGAACTTTCATCACTTTCGGTTTCAACAATGACATTTTCACTTTCAATTTTAACATTATCCTTATAATCTAGAAAATTCACAACATGATGGTTAGAAGTCATGGAAAAATCATCATCATCATCAGACATAGCACAAACATCTAACTTAGTTTGCTCACATTCAAGAGATGGAGTTGTAGTAATAGACCTAATTGTTGCCATCAACACTTCCCTCAACTTACGATAAGAAGGTTCCAACTATTTTACTATAGATTGATTTCCAGCTAGATGCTCATCTAATTAAGATGCATTATAAAAGGGTTTGCACAATTTTTGAAACAATTGAATTGAGTGCCTAAAGTAAGCATCCAACATCTTTGGATATGAAACTTTAGGTTGAGAAGATTGGACATTTGAATCAGTAAATAAGCTAGGAAGATTGGAAATTTGAATAAGTAAATAACCTAGGTGGACTGTCTTTATTTCCAACTTCTGATTCGACTTCACTACTTTCCATCACTTTTCTTTCATTGTTTTCTTCATGTACATCCTCCATTCCATTGCTACTAGGCACATTGAGGGCTATAACAGGATACTTAGTGGTATGTTCAGGCATACTAGGAAAGAATCTAGGTAACCTCTCCTCTAAGAGTTGTGAAATCTGACCTACTTGAGTCTCTAAGTTCTTAATTAAGTTTTCACAAGTTTTCATCATAAACTCATTGCTTTGAATATATTTAATCACTGTATCTTTAAGATTGGAATTTTCTTGGTCAATTTGCTGATAAGGGAATTTAAATTGAGGATTAACATGGGAATCTTGGTAGGCTAAATGAAAGTTTGATGAAAAAGAGTGGTAGCTCTCCCTAAAAGGATGATAAGAGTCCACTCCTTGCCTATTACAAAGATAATGATCTAGAGAAGGTTCAGAGGCATAAAAAGGGATAACTTTGAAATCTATTGAAGCATGGAAGGAACTACTATAGTCATCATAAATTATAGGGTTTTAAAATGAATTACTACTAATTTTAGCTTATAAACCTTCCAATTACTTAATAAGGCCAACTATTTGAGCTTATAAATTTGGGACGTCATTAATAGCTTCAGCTTTAAATGGTTTCCTACAAAAAGGCCCAGAGTTATATTGAAAGCTATTGGAGGCCATATCATTAATTAAAATATATGCTTCACTTGGGGTTTTTCTCATTAAGATTGCTTCAGCAATAACATTTATGAGACTACCAGTGGAATTAGTGAGTCCTAAGTAAAAGATATGTATATGCTCAAAAATACTAAAATTATTCATAGGACAAGTAGCAAGTAGCTTTCTAAATTGCTCCCAAGACTCATATAAACTCGCGCTCTCATATTGCTCAAAAGATGAAAACAAAATTTTCAATTTTGATATCTTAGATGGGGGAAAGAATTTAGATAAAAATCTATTTGCAAGATCATGCCAATTGGTGATGGAATAGATTCTAAAAGTGTTTAACCATGAGTGAGCTCTATCTTTTAGAGAAAATGGAAATAATCTAAGTCTAAGAGCATCATCTGAAATATCAGGACTTTTATAGAGATTACAAATATCTATAAAATTGCTTACATGATCATTTAGGTTTTTAAAGGATGAATAACTAAATGGAGAAGATGTTATCAAAGAAATGACAGCATGTGGAATTTCAAAATCATCTAAGTCCATCTTAGGCCTAATAATGCTAGATTTAGGACCACTCCTATTTCGCATGGTCCATTCTAACATGGTTGATTCTTTAAGAGGTTGAACATTTAAATGCTCATGATGCTCCATTTGTAAATGCACTTGATTCTTACTAAACATATATTCAGAATCAAGCTATAGGAAATAAAAAACAAATTAAAACTAATAAGAAAACAACACAAAATTAAACACACAAGAAAGACAAGCAAAGTTAAACATATTATAAACAATATTTATATCCTATAGTAATTGACACCAACATTTTCCTAATATCATAGCTATTTTTCCTAAGAACGACGCCAAAAACTTGCTATGTTGGTTTGATATCACTAATTTAGCTTAATAAATCAATAAATTCTCATGCAATTCAAATTCAAATTCAAATTCAAACCAACTTTACGGCAATGTACTGGTTGCAAGTAATAAAGTGGAGCACATTTAAGATTCTGAAATATTGAACCTATATAGATAATATGCAAATACTAAGGCAAATGACTCACAATTATCTAAGGAACTCAAAATCTTTATCTAAGGATTAACAAATGATTAATTTGCTAAGGACAAGGCTTAAATGAGTTAAGTAATTTATGAAATGGATTGGAATTTCTAATTCAGAGCCTTCACTAAATCAAGACAAAGTTATGGTTAAGTCATTGCCTTTTCCCTAACATTCTAAGTTCAAGGTTTGGTCCACTTATAAGTCTAAGAAGTAGGCTTAAAGTTTAGGAAGTTATAATCCTAAAAATCATGTTCAAGATTAGTGCCCTTAGGATAACTATAAGCCCCATGGCACCCAAGATCGGGGTGAATTAGGTGTTTAAAAATTACTTGACAAATTAAAATACTTTAAACACCTTAGGACAATTTTAACCATATGAATTTTCTAACCAAAATTCAACCTAAATGATATGTCAAACTTTATGCCAAAATTAAACAAATTCAATCAATAATAAACCAAACACCATAAGCATAAATATAGAGAGGATAGGGAAAGAGATGAACATCAAGATTTATAGAGGTTTACCTACCCCAAAGATAGACTACGTCCTCTCTCCAAATACTTGTTGAAAATTCACTAAAGAACTAATATTACTTTAATTAGGTGAAAAGTAACCTTTACAACAATTTTGATTATAAGGCCATGAGGAACCTTTACAACAATTTTAATTATAAGGCCAAGAAACAATCTTGATTCTAAGGCCATGAGTAACCTTTACAATCTTAATTACAAGGCGAAAAGGAACCTCTACAATCTTACTTTATGGTAAAGAGTATCCAAATAAACTCTTGTTCTAAGGTTAAGAGGAACCTATTACAATCTTGTTCTAAGGTCAAGAAGAACCTACCAATCTTACTTTACAATGGGTAAAGAGCAACATTTTACGACTCAATCAATTTGCAAAATTTTTATCCATAAAACCAAGCGCCAAGCTTAGGCTACCAAAGGCTCTGCTCAAGCTTATATAGCTTATCAAACCTTGATCAAAATCAACATAAGATAAGGTCTCAAGTGAATTTAATACAGTACCTGTGCCTTATGTAATTTCTAATGCCCATACAAGGCCTAAAGCAATCTAATTCACAATCAATGAATAACTCAATTCAAATTTTCTTATTTTCTTTTATTGTAGGTGAAGAGAAACCTATCCTATCTATTTTAAAGGCAAAGAATAACTTAAAATCTAATTAACAATTAACGCAAAGCAATTCCCATAACTATGTAATAAAGATATTTAAACAAATTCAGACATACATAAACAAGTTCAATCAACAATTCAATTCAATTAAAAAGATAAAGAAGCATACATTAATACAATTCATCGCATTACTTCTTGATTATGCAATATTTAGCCTATACGCCATTCTAATTCAATTTCTAACCTGACAAATGTCATAATCAAATTCAGTTGATAACTAAAACAACAATTCAACTATCATATGTCTATATGCAAATTTATCATGGAAATGTGAGAGCCCTTTCAAGAATTGATAAAGATCAAGATTAGGACACTTACATTCTAAGACACATCTAAACATAACCAAAATTGATCTTCAGGTCTTGATATTCCTTCATGATCTTCACTCTTAATCATTTAATGCTTGAGCTCTTTTACCTTAGGTTTCACAAACATTTTCTTATGCTTTAAATATTTTCCTATCCTATAAAAGCATCAAGAACTTAAACATTAGTGACAATAATGTTTTGTCATCATCAAAACACATGATTAGAACCTCCTTGGTTCCATAATAACCAAGGTATCTCGGATCCTTCAATTAAACCATGTTATGTACTGAATTTTCTAATGATTAAAGTAGAGATTGTTAGATATTTAACCATCTTAATCATATTCTAAGTGACCAACTCAAAATAAGCATTATGATCTCAAATAAACAAAAATTATCATGCAATCTTGTGTTATAAACTCACTCAAGAAATTCAAAAACTTGTCTTTAGCTAGAATTTAGCTCAAAATTTCATAAATAAACATCAAAATTCAGATTCATCATCAAAGCTCATGTTCTTGACATATATAAGGAGTGAAATACAAAGGATTCAAGGTTTAGAAAGCACCAAATAATCCTCCAAAATCATAGAAAACCTTTAATCAAGTAGATAAACTCATGAGAATCCTAAAAAAACCTGAAAATACAAGATACAAAGCCTAGAAAAGAAAAAGAAATGAAAATCCTAGAAACTAAGGAAATAAGAAGACAATCTGATTTTTTATCTGAATTCTCCCTTCAAATCTGTCTTAACTTCTACAAAATTCATCTATGAGGCTTCTTATACATGTCAACTAAAAGTAAGAATAATTTAGAGTGAGTTGTAGCAAATGGAGAGCAAGTTGTTGCTGAAAATTATGTGACAGCTACCACAATGACACTTAAACAAAGTAAAACGGTGGGCTATTAGATCATCGTTTAAGTCCCTCTCTTCGAGAGTAAATAGTAGACTAAAGAGTACAACGGTGGTTTTGCTACTGCCACCATTTTAGTCTAAATTTCAAACTTTTTGTTGCATAATCTCATAATTTCTTGGAGAATTAGCTCCTATTTGCATTGTTCAACATTTATAAACATAATTTAGTACTTTAACATCAAAGTGGAACAATGTGCCTTAAAAATGGATTAAATTCACATGAAAACAAATTAAAAAAGAATCAAGAAGATTCCTTTCCTTATCTACCTCCACACAAATTTGGGCAAAGCTAATTCTTTTTCTTTTAAACTATTTAAGTCAAGATATAGTGGTTTCTTTACAAAAGTTTTTGGGAAACTCTCTCCCTAAATGGTCTAAAACTCCACTAGAAATTTATGGAACTTGATTCATTGTGGAGTAGCTTTAATATCATCTATGAGGGGGGTTTAACATTTTTTTTCCTTTCATTCAAGAATAAATGTCTACCATTAATATGTCATAGTTCTTGACCTAACAAAGAGTTTAATCCCTTTACATAAGCAATTTGAGTAAAATAGAATTTCTCATTAGTTATCAACACTTCTTGTAGCCCATATTTTGACCACATTACATTTATTGCTTTGAATACCATTATGAAAGCTTTTCTCTCTGAAGAAACTCATATATAATAATTGAAATTTTTTCTTAACCTTTGGCTAATGCTAATAATAGGCGTTATGTGAAAACTTATTTCACATCCCTTCTACGCAGATGGAATCTTTTGACCAATACAATATTTTAGCTTATAACTTCAATAAGTAAACTCTGTCAAGGTTCATAGGACTTTACAAGATTCTCCATGAGTTTTTTAAAGCATCTAAAGGTTGGATATCATTTATATGACTAACTAATACTGCCCTAATCCATTCTATTGCAAATTAACTGAAGGAAAGTTTATCCTTTAAATGATTTCTAAACACTCTATCATTTATTTCCTTCTAGATGGAATAAATATAGCAATTGAAAATGATTTTAAAAATAATAAAGTCTTCTTTACATATCTTATGAGGCCCCAATGTCCATTTGATCACTTCTGACCAAGTTTCATAGCTGTAAGATAGTTGACATAATTTTTGAATTTTATGCCAATGGTTGGGTACATAGTTTTAGTGAAAAAAAAATCTCTACTCTCATGCTCCTCGACACAAAGTTTACAGGTCATATCTTTAACAACGTATTTTAGATGGTAAACCACAAGATCATGGCAACTTTTGGAAGTCCTTATTTAAACCATACTAACATGTGATAGGGCACTTTACTTGTAGGCAGATCAAATAGCTTCCCTTATGACTTGTTATTAAAAAAAAACATATAGAATCTCTACTCTATATGATTTGATCTTCTCTAAATGTACTTGAAGGCCATTTTGGCAGGATATCTTTAAAGAGTGCAGTTCCTCTATTATTACATTGCCACCTAATAAAATGTTCTAAAATGAGATGGAAAGGTCTTGCCTTTAACAAGTTATTAAACCACAAGAAATTATTACTCCCCTTCCCCATCATATGAACCAGAACTAGTTAGAAGGATTGTTTAATCATTAATATTTGTTGTAGGTTCCTTGAAAGACCTATTATATTGCTTGATTTCGGTAAGATTCCCTTTTTAAAAAAATATAAGTGTATCCATTTCACCTATAGTGAGTCTTTGTTTTGTAAAAATCCTCCAAACTCTCTTAGTAACCCTTATTTTTCTATTGGTGTTAATGTATTTAATTCCCTACAACCTTCTTCATTTTATTTGCACAAGTACCTCTATTTCACCTAATTTCTTGTCATGATATTAAAACTACTCCCCAATTAGTCAAGTTGCATTATTTGATTTTTACAAACAACAATTTAAGTGCATATTATTTTACAAGTTCCATAATTTGATTTTTATAAACAAAAAATCAAGCTCCATATTTTAAGACCCACAAAAATTCAAGTACATATTAATAAAATATTTTATTCCCTTCCTTTACGGTTAAACAAATAATTTTCCTTGGTGTGAAAATAACTTAAATGAAAACAACAAATAATGGGGATAGAAAAGGGAGCTTCCCTAAAATTTTCTTTTGATTGCTCTTTAAGGCGATCCTTGCAAAATAAAAGATCAAACCATAAAGTGAAGAGTTAAAGAACAAAAATGCAAAACAATAAAAAATGAAACTGAATCTAAAATATCTAAAAAATTAAAACCTACACTATTGCAAACTGAAATGATTGTGTTGGCTCTAACAAGTACTTTTTAAAGGTCTTTTAAAGGAGGCCAATTGTTAGAGAATTATATTTCTCCTCTTGGATCCACTTCTTTGACCTACTTGTTAACATTGATACTAGCTTATTGTGATCTTATTACCCATGTCACCAACTATTATATGCCTTTGCTTACCTATCTTACCTTGCGTAAGTTACCTTATAGAAGACTCTTGATATCCAATCTCTTTATGGCTGATATAAACAAATTCACAAGCTAGATATCATCTACCACAGTGATCATCCTATCCAGAGTTATGTATGCACCATTTGTTAACATAGTGGAGATTGAGCCTAGATATCATCTACCATAGTGATTAACTATACTTAATAGTTCAATCATTGTTTTATTATCTAGATGACTCCAAATTAAAATGATTAACAAAATTAAAGAGCTGACCTAATAATTAAGAAAATAATTATCCAACCTAAGCACAAGTAATAAGTTAGGTTCTATAAATTTATGATCTAGCTAAGGTTTTAGAGTTCAATGGACTAATTCTATAAAATTAATTTGTTGAACAGATTTAAGGTATGTTCATGAAAAAAAAAAGAAAGAACAGAGATTTTTCTAAGTTAAAGTCTTATCTCTATTAATTGAAATTTATTATTTGGCCATTCCCTAAATTTAAAGTAATAGTCATAAAGATTAAGAAATTAAAAGGTAAAAACCCCTCTAGATATAAGATCCTCACAAAGAATTGAAATTTGATCATTGATCTACTCAATTGTGTTGTTTATATGCTTTTCCAATGATTAAGGTTGATTTCACCAATCCTTAATTTTCTTTTAAAAGAAAAGCATGAATTAATCCAAGAAATCAAAAGGTCTATACAAGAAAAAATAGGAAACCAAGCCACAACGACAACTGAACACAATAAACAAGAAAAAGAAAACCCAACACCAAAAGCTAGATCCAAAGAAGGAGAATTCAACGCCGGATACGCAAAGGCTTCCTGAAATGGTCGAAAGCAACCAAGGGAATGGATAAGCCCGAACTAACTAGTTCTTCAAGGCTAGTAGACTGCAGGGTTTTTTTGGCCTTCTTGCCAACCTTTTCTTTGCCAGTCTTGTAAAGAGGGTAGCAAGATCTTTTCTTGGGAGCCTTAAGGCCCAACGACTTTGATGGGCTAGGAGCCAGGGGAAGGATAAGACTGAGCCAAAGGAGCCAGAGCCACTGGATGCTAAAGAGATGGGGAGATTGGCTTTGGAAAGGGCCAGGATAGAAGGAAGACTTAGTCTCAATAGCACTGGAATCCTAAGAATCATAAATGAAGATAGGCTTACTACGATAGGGCAGATGGTGGAGGGAAGCAGCCTAATGCCTAGAATAAATGCACTACAACAAAGCCTCTCTTCTACACAGGGGAGGGGAAATATCATTCCAACAATGCCTCTCTTCTAATAATATATACTAGATGGACATTATATAAAAGATAATTAAGTATTTAAATAAATAAAGTACTTCAACATAGATTAAGAAAAATAGAGCAATAATCAATCCATTTAACACTGACTATAATCATCAATAAAGAAAAAGAAAAAAATGAAAAACACATGATTTATTAAATAAAGTAAAGAGCTTAGGAAATGGAAGAGAAGAAAAATAAAGAATTTAGCTAAATATTTCTATCTCAAATGAGATCTACTTTTCCAATTTATTTGAATCCTTTATAGGAATACTTTGATTCGATGCTTGATGTATAGAAAGAACAAAAGAAATCTAAATATAAAGAAACAAAAGCCTGACTAAAAACAAAATCAAGAACTAAATCTAACCCCCATATTTTCTCACTATATATTCTCAATTTTCTTGTTTTGTTCTAATTTTTGAATGGTGGTTACTAGGTTTCCCCAAATCATAAACACATATAGGGGTGATTTGGTCAATTTATCCCATAAACAAATACTCTTTTGGTCATGCCATCAGGGAGTATAGTTGCCTTTATATTTAAGGAATAATGATGCCATTTTTGCATGCTATTGGTTTTATATTTTCAATACATAGTAAAGCAATCTCGTATAGTGAGATCAATGGCTCCATTTTAGGGTGGTATTAATGTTCCACAAAACACGAAAAAATTGATCCTTCTCACTATTAACTCCCTAATTTAGCATAAGCATAAAATTTAACAAAAATAACTTATAGTAAGATAAATTTATAAATAATTAAAGGCAAAAAATATTTAAATATAACATAAAATTCTATAAACTACCCCTATTCTGGATGATGAAGAAATTGTAGTACTCTCAAGGAGACTTAAGAAGTTCCTAAGAAGAACAATTCCTTAAGGAAAGAGGATTTAAAAGAAGATAAATTTGATCTTAAAAATAAATCAACTAACATTACTTATTTTGAATATAGCAAACTTGGTCACATGAAATCCCCATGTCTTTAGCTTAAAGATGAAGATATTTATAAGAGAAATGACAAATGTTGAACCAAGTTGGTTCCACCTTTGTTTTGATTATGACAACGTGTTTTTACTAATATATTTATAGAGTTTGTTGTGTTTAATTAGTATTTAAAATTTATTTGATGAATAAGTAATTAAGTTGGTAATTTGTTGCAATTTGTATGACTTGTTTAAGACATGAAATAATGTTTAATTAAAGGTTAAACAAATGAATAAATTGGTATTATTAATGATTAGATAAATTAAATGAATTTATTGTGTTAAGTTTGTATAAATGTGTAAAATGTGATTAAGTATTGTTTTGTTTATACTGACTTGGGTTAAGATTTGATTTGGATTGATTGGGCTGAGATTGAGATTAGGCCAAAGTTGTGCTAACCTAGAAAAGGTTAACCAAATGCCAAGGATCAATTGATCGAATGAAGAAACAAGAAGAGGTCGATTGACCGAATGGAAGGATCGATAGACTGAATGGAAGGATCGGTCGATCAAATGAAGAAATAATAAGAGGTCAATAGACTAAATGGTAAGAATTGGTCGGTTAGAAGAAGAAATAA
>JAOXYD010244624.1:0-16837 GCA_028565735.1 Pinacopodium congolense
TTTCAATTGAATTAGGTTGCTAGTTTTGAGTTTGCAAAAAGTTTTTAATACCCAATTGACCCCCCTCTTGGGTGCCATAGGACTTACACTATGGAAGAAGAGCTTGATAATGTATAAATGACAACACCTCACAATAGTGTATTATTTGCCCTAGAAGATAGCAAGTTACATATAATTATGTATTTGTGTAAGGACATGTACAGGTGGCAACAGTAACATATTGGTAGCATGACCCCTTGGTATTGTATAATAATTAAATTGGAGTGGAATAAATGTTGATATGTGATAGTGTCATTTCTCACACACATTGAAAATTCCTTAGGAAGCCACTCATTTTATGGTGGGAATTAGAATGTAGAAACTGTAACTTTGAGCGGAGTATTTTTAGTTTTCTATTTAGGCATTGTTAATTCATTTAATCATGCTAGTTTATTATTACAAAAAATTTTAGCTTGGGTTTTTTAGGATGTTGTCTATCAAGAAGGAAATGTACATAAATTTTGTTTGTATTTGTCAGATTAATGTTATCATTCTCGTTAGTTATATTTTGGTGTTAAAAAAGTATTTTTATGGTTGAGTTTATAGGCAACTTCATATAGTGATTTTCACAATGGATATGAAATTGACCATTAGTGAAACTTCAAGAATTTTTGTGGTGAAAGACGATATGCATGTTGGTCATTTAAGATGGGCATGTAATGAAGATTTGGTATCATTATTGTTAGGGTTTGTACATTAATTGGCATGCTAAAAAGTATCTACACCTTGAACTGGACCATTATTTAACCTTATTTGTCCTGCATATTTAAAGGGTTCATTTAATTTGAGAAGTAGTGAGAGTCTTACTATAGATCCACCAAAGTCAACACCTTTCATATGAACCATAGTTATGGTAAGACGAAACTGAAGTGAAATGGATATAGTTTTTATATCATCTTCTTTAGTAGCATGTTCATCTGTGTGGTTGCATGGTTAGATATATTGTCTAGATAACCTCTAACTTCTTTAACTTATCTTTATTGATGGGTGTATGTAAGAAAAATAAACATTGTATTAGATGGTTTTCATGAACCTAATCATAGGGCAAAGTAGTATAGTTTTGCCTAAGATTGTGGATTTTTATTATGATGTACCTCTTTGTGCACTTGAAAATTTATTTTACCCTTATGTATTGATTCCATGTAAATAATGAACCAGGTGTTAACAATGGTCATAATGTATAAACTGTGAAAATGTTTGCAAACCAAAAAAAGGAAGTAAGGTTCTCATTTGGCAAAAGATATGATTGCAAGGAACAAAGGACTAGATATCAAGGATAAACGAGGAGTTGCATAGGTTGGTCATGCAGTTCTGCATAAGGAAATAATTGTTCTTGCAACACAAATTTTGTGTTACATTTTCTTAAGTAGTTCATGTAATTATTGAACTTATTACTAATATTAGTTGTATGTAATAACCTGTGATAATATTTATAGGTCAAATAAAGCAAGAAAGGTTGTCAGTTAGCCAAAGACATAGTGGTGAGTAATAGTGGCAATGCTAATCAATATCGTAAAAGAGTCAATGTAAAAAATTACTAATCGATTGTAATAAAAACTAATTTATGGCTACAGTTTTCTAACTTCAATGCCCAATCATTGTCTATAGGGTCGTTTAATGCATTATTATAGAGGTAAAGTATATGACATGATTTGAATACTTAAAAACCAACAGGTTTAGTGGGTCCATGATATACGATTTAGTTAGATGCTAAAAATGTAGCGGTTCAGCATATATTCATATTTGTGTTATTAGTACTGTACATGCTTCAATCTAGACTGCCTGGTCTTTGACCATCCAGGATGGGTTGTATGAGGAAATATCGAATCACAATGATGGGGGGATTTTAGGAGTGCTAATCGGTCCTTGACGGGCTCTAGTAAAAGGATTATAATCTAAACTTAATTTACTTCATAATAAATACAAAGTCAAATAAAAAAGATTGAAAGAAAATTTGTTCTTCAAAAAATACAAGATGCAGATTATGAAGGAAGCTTTCCGAAGACATTTCTTGTTGTATGATTTTGGAGTGTTCTTATACCCTAGTGTATCACACGAGCTAATTGCTAATCTATTTAGTAGCTTAATTGAAGTTCATGTTTGAAAGAATATGGGCTGGCCCCATTTTGTATTGAATAACCTTTTCACTCATAAAAGAAGAGTTCATGAGATCAAGAGTACAGATTTTAGAAAGAATGACATTTATGTTATTGGTGGAAATTCCAAGGGTGTGGGAGGTATTAAGTCTCCTAACAGGGGTCCTTTATGAAGCCATCATAAAAATGAATCTAGCTTCAGGGAGCCTTCATAAAAATGAATCTAGAAAAATGGTATGTATGTATAATGTACAATAATTGTGTTGATTCTCTTTTTATAACCAATGAAAATATTAACATGTTCTGTATCTTCTTCAACACATAGGTGTCAGTTGAAGAGATAAAGCATTATGAGCCAAGAGGTTATAGAACCTATAAGTGATTGTTGGATCAGTGAAGTGGGTTTAAGACCTTCTGTCGAGCAAAGAAAGATGAAGATTAAAACTGTAATAGGCTTTCTAAAATCCACTTGTCATTGCTTCAAACCCTCAAATGCAATATTAATCTAATATTTAATGCATGATGTAGTCTAGGAAGAAAGGTCTCACCCCAGCATCAAGAGTTAAAGACTCCATTATTAAACCTTTAGTCACTAGTTTATAATCTATATGTTAAATATTTGTATACAAATGTTGATTTGAATACAAGGTTAATGATTTCACAATTATACTAAATATGGTTATTAGTGGTTAAATTTTTTTAGTTATTATAAATACGATGGTTTTTATCATTTGAAACATGTTGAACGATTATACAAGTTCAACAATGTAGAAGTTATTGGAAAAACATGATGCCATCTGATGTATTGACCTACTTTAGAGCCAGATCTATAGTTAATAACACAATATGTTCACCTTATGACATTGCAAACACATTTTTGGATGTCTAAATTCATTATTCATAACAAAACCTTCAGTAGTCAAATATGTTAACATCATGTTTGTAGTTTGTTAGAGGATTTGCATCAATTTTACTATTAAAAAGTGTAGTAACCCTTACACCAGTACGTTCTAAGATCTACATCGTAGATATTTCCTTTGTAGTATGTGAAGTTTTAAAGTTTGCCTATATTGTAGTTGAGATAGATACTGATTGACCTGTGTTAGTTAAACTTATATACAGAGGGCTATTCATGCTGTTTGTCAAGAAAAGACAAGGAAGTTTCTAGTTAACACTAAAATGCTTGTTATTGTATAGAGATAAGTGAAATAATCTTGGGTTAAGTATTGATTGTTGTATTGCATCTTGGGTAAGGTCAAACATATTATATAAATATATGTTTTCACCATTTATAGAATGTGTGTTTTTTTCATGGTCTACTTTATTGTGCATTGTTTTTTTTCATCATCTGAAATCATTCAAATTATAATTCTTGTGTTCATTGATTTTTACTGGTGGTATTGCTGTATTAAAATACTTACAAAGGAGATAAGAATCTTTGACTCATGCGTTATAATCTTAAGTACTAAGGAATAACTGTGTTGGGAAATTGTGAGATAATGGATAGAAGTTTTATTCGATACATGTGTTTGCAACCCCAATTTTTTACACCTTTTGTTATCTACCTCAACTACTGGTTGATTATCCACAAGGCCAAGTGTTATATATAATATTGATGGCCATGGGATTTACTACAAATTTCAAAAAGTCATGGAAGAAATGGAAATTGTCTTGTTATTGGAATTCTTCCCAAAAAACATATAGGTAATTAGAAATTGAGGCACTACTGTAATGTGATAGTTGACACTCTAATGAGTATATTAATGAATGTCGTTAGTTTATATAATTGAATGGAGTAATGTCCTAATATGTGTTGTTAAATTCTCTAGTCATAGAGAAAATAAAGATGTCTACATGTGTTGTGCTTTTAAATTGTGAAGGTGAAGTTAGACCTTTAGCTATAAGATAATGATATGGTTTACTCACATCTGATGTCATTGTAATGTAACTTTAGTTAGAATAGCTATAAACTAGTAAGATGATTGTAGCATGAAGATCCTACTTCAATCCTTGCATATATGTGTGAGTGATTACTAGGAAGTAAATTTAATACACTTCACTACTTGTTACAATGTTAGGACTTAAGGACTAAACATTGAGAAGATTAACGTAGTATATAACCATAGAAACATTGTGGATATATGTATAGACTTGCTAACACATGTACTGAAAATGTTATAAGAGTATATATGACAAATTATATGCTAATATGTTTGGTACTACAATTTTGCAATACATTTTGAAGGGTTCAGTTGTACTACATTCATTCTTTGTTTATTCGATGTTTGATTCCTTTTTGGTAAACTAAATATTTTTACATCCTAATGTTTAAGTGCAAAGTACATGGCCATTTTATTCAATTTACTATCTACTACACACATTATACGTTTGCTTCCACACGGTTATATGCCTATGAATTTTAATTACACAAAAGGTAGTAAAAAGTGATAATAAGAATTTAAACTAATGAACCAATTGGATGACATGAAATTACATCTCAATTTCGTTGATGGAGCTACTACAATCAGTGCTTTGATGAAGTAGAACACCCTGATCACATATTCCCAGTAACAAAATAGATTTTGTTCTTGATACAACTTATATGGATTGATCCCATGACATCGTGTTTGTTATTCGTAAATTCATTTTATTACTTCATAAAAGTTAGTCGAAGTTTGGTTTTTGGGTATATCAATCATGATAAGGCTTATAAAATACAATAAAATAAGAAGGATCAATATCTCATTAATGTTCAAAAGTATAATCGGGATATGCCATTAATAAGTAAATTCTCGTTGTGAAGCTAATCGGTCTACCAATAACCTACATGCAATCATCATCATCACTTATCACAATTACCTCTATCTTCCTTTTTTTTTTTTCATGATTGCATTGTCATCAATTGAATACCATTTATGGTTACTAGAAGTCAATGATATCTTCACCTTATCTAAATGGGGGAACTCGTTATACCTACGAAATTTATACCTTGCAGATATTAACAATATATCAACATTTAGATGCATACATATAGAATACTAACAATGTCATGGTAAACGTAGTTGACATATTCAAAATTAAACAAGGAGAGTCAACCTCAGCCTTCAACAACTCATTTTAATTTTTTAGGTGATTACACCTCAAAAGAGTCAATTTCAATAGGAACTTTAGCTTTTTCACATACTTCCTAACAATACTATTTGAGATTTCTATTTTAATATAGATGAATTATTGTTTAATATCATAAGGTGGATTCAATAATGGTTGCAAAGATAAGGGACAATATAACTAACAAAATAACCTAGTATGTCATTAGTGGCGAATGCCTTCTTCCTCGATGATGAACTTATGATTTTGACATATTTTTTAAAGAATAGTTGAGTTTTTCCAATGAAAAATACAACATACAATAGTCAATAGTATTTTACCATTTTTGTGTCTATTTCTAAACATTATATAGATAACATAACCTTCTTCAAATAAGGTGGGAAACAACTACTTTGTTTACCCATAACAACTACTGCCCTCTAACCAACACCCTCTATTATATACCTAAACATGACCCCTTATGAATGATTTTTACATGAACAATGTGTCCACAAACTAGTTAGGGTGAAGTTGTTTACTAATATACAAAAGTAGTTTCACACGCCTGTATCAGGTAGAAAGAGAGGTTGTACTGTTACCACGTAATGCAAATACATCAAATCTCCTAACATGACCCCCATCCCTAATGTTTGCACAAATTTGGCAAATCTGTCAACCCAGTATCGACCTTAGGGCCTCTCTTATAACTTAGCTACACTACTTTAAACATCCACCTTATAAATTCCATTAAGACATATTCACAAAAGAATTAATGCAAGACATAATAAGGGATTCAGGGTGAATGGTTAAATCACGCAATCCATTTCCATGTTGATCATATCCTTCCAAACTTTTGAACTTAGAAAGCCATTCTCACTAGCTTAGCCACACTACTTCTATGGAGTAGTGATGAATGGTTTAAACTTGCTATGTTTAACATATAGTTTCCAAGTGTAGGGTTTGTTATCACTCTTAACTCTATTTAGAACTGTGAAGGAGTGCTAACTGTAGTAATGCCAAAGAACCTCACCATTAATTTGACACCATTGCAAATAGGTATCATATCCTAACCTCTTTCATATTAGTAATTTCTATTATAGTATGATATATGAAGTGGATAAATACAGTGTCTTGCAATGTTGCATTGTTAGTTTCCATATATGATATTTTCATTTATGTAACGTACTTCCTTTTCCAAGGATAACTAATATCCAACTATTTGACATAATCTAGCCAGAGAATCCAAACATAAACTTCATGTTAAAAACTAAGATTTCATTCTACATCTCGGTTTCCATGTCAAAAGGACCAAATTAGTGGTATATTCTTTCATTTGTTATTTTATTTAACCATTTATATATATTACACTGTATGTAGACCCAATGATGACATTTATAGGCTGACTAATTTCTACAATATGCAATTATTTTGTTAGTAATATCACTATAGATGAAAGTGATAGTAAGAATTTGACGAATTCAATGGATTTAGTATGTTTGACAAATATTGATGTTGGAGAAGAATCACACCTTGTGGTTTATGCTAGCATCAAGTTTTTTGGTTAATAAGATGTGTTTGAAATATATAATCAATATGTCAAGCCAAAGGAATTTTTAGCTATAATAAGGAGAGATAAGAAAGACCCATATGGAGCGTACGTTTCTAGGAAATTTGTATGAAATAAGGGTTGATTTCATAAGTTAATGGTGATAAATGGCTTGCTGCTAAGGTTATATTGTAGAATTCATTGTGAAGCTTAATTAAACTACTAATTGGTTGAATGCTATTGTACCATAGTTAAATTTGATGAAATCCACAACAATGTATTAAACTTGAATAATGCCATGTGCAGTTGATTTTCATATGAGAAGAATGATGGACTTTAATGACATATATGGAATGAGACCATGCACAAACCTTCGGACAATTGTTACTGGCTCTAGAAGTCATGAAAATATTTCGTGCTTGTATAAATATTGCTTAAACTATTTAGACATGGTTAGGTAGACCACCTTGATAGGAGAGTATGCCAATGTTGTTTGTAAATTTTTTATTAAGATGAAGGAGAAGACCACCAATTTTATTATACAATTGATTATGATAGTGATGGGAGGTTGAAGAACGTTTACTGGGTCATTGCTCATAGTTGTATTGCATACGGGGATTTTGGTGATGTTGTTATATTTGATACAACTTATCTTGTTAACAAGTATGACATACCATTTACAACATTTATTGGTTTAAATTATCATACTCTGTCTAGTTTACTTGGCTGTGCAATCATTGGTGATGAAATGACAAAAACCCTTATATGACTTTTCAAAACTTGATTGAACTCCATAGGTAGGAAAGCATTTAAGGGAATTATATCAAATGAGTGTCAAAACATGGCCAACGTTATTGAAGTAGTATTTTTAAATGCAAGATACAGGTTATATTCATGGCACATTATTAGAAAATTTTCATAAAAATTTAACTCACATAAGTCTTACTAGAACCTGAAGGTAAGTTTTATGGGTACCCTATATGATGTAAAGAATTAGCTCTGTTGTCACGATTGTCACTAGTCATGATCGTGACAGAGGGTTGTCATCCAAGGGGTGTCACGAGGGTGACATATTTGATAGCTTCGAGTATCCTTCACTCTTTTGATCATAATGTCTACTCTAGAGCTTTGATTGACTTGACATTTGAACTGAATACTCCTAACATCTTGCTCTACGTCTCCACAAATTTTTATGTCCATCTGAGTTTTAAAATTCTACCTAATAATCCATCAAATCACTTGCAAAACATCCAAGTCTAAAATCCTGATACCCACAAAATCAACCAAGAAAGTGCATCAAACTATCCCAAAAATAAGCTCAAAATCCTCCTTTATACACTAGACAAAATAAAGAAACACTTAAGTACTTCAAAGATCATGTAAATATGAAAAAGATGTGAAAGATGAAATAAACTAAAACTAAAACACACAAAGAAGCACTTGAAACGCCTAAAAACAAACATAACCTAAAAGCACACTTATAAAACTCCTAGTTAAGAGACCTCAAGAGGGAATTAGACAACTCACCCTAATGGATTTAGCTTTAGGCATTAAAGGCCAACCTATGGCTAGCATTGTGTGGCCTAGGTTAAATGCAAATAATTTTGAAATCTCCCATGGCATAATTTCTATGGTTAAGGGTTTCCAATTTGGGGGTATAACTTGAAAATATCCTAATGAGCATTTACAAAAGTTCCTTGACATTTGTGATCTTTTTAGGAGTAATGGAGTGTTTGAGGAAGCTACCAAGCTTAGATCTTTCCATTTTCCCTTAGAGATAATGCTAGATCATGGCTTAACACCCATCCACTTGGTTCTATTATAACGTTAGATGATTTAATGAAGCTCTTTTTACTTAAATTTTTACCACCTGTTAAGATCGTTAAAATGAAAACTAAAATCAGTTATTTTATTTAGTATGGAAATGAAAGCTTATATGAGCCATAGGAAAGGTTTAGGTAAATGTTAGGCAAGTATCCTAGTAAAGGTTTTAGTAAGTGGCAAAAAAATATATTTCTTTTACACTAGCCTCACGTCTTCTACTAGTTACATCATAAATGTTGTTGCTAGAGGTAGCTTTATAAATAAGACTTCAAAGGAAGCTTACAATTTAAATTAAAAGATGGCAATGAATAATTTTTAGTATAACTTTAAACTCTATCCTAGGAAGCCATATGGGGTGCATGCTATAAATGACACAGTTGCTTTAGTGGCCCAAATGGATGTCCTAAATAAGAAATTAAATAATTAGGTTAGTAGAGCTAGTAGTAGTAATTTTAGGAGCCAAATAGAATGTAAACATTGTGGTAGTTCTTCTTATGCATCCTTAGATTGTCATGTAAGAAGTCCGTTTAATAAATAGATTAAGTAAGCATAATATGTCAACTATAATAGGTAAAGGAATAAACTAAACTCAAATACATACAATCCTAAATGGAGAAACCACCTTAAATTTTCATGGCATAATAGTCAAAATGCCTACCATTCCCCATATAACCCATAAAGAGCCTTACCACCTGGCTTTAGAACTAACCCACTTCCACCTAAAAAATCAAAGTTTGAAGATACAATTTTAAAGTATGTTACAAGTAATGAGTCTCAATTACAAAACCAAGAATCTTTGATTAAGAATTTAGAAACTCAAGTTGGTCAATTTGCTCAACCTTTATAAAAAAGACTTCCCTATAAGCTACTTAGTACTACTGTGGCTAATACTAGAGAGCATGTTAAGGCAATTACTCTGAGAAGTGAAAAAGAAGTGGAGAGTAAAGAAATAGAAAAAGAACACAAAGGAAGAAAAATAAAATAGTGATTAAATAGTGGTGAAAATAGTAAAATGACATGAAAATGGAAAGGGATTTGAGAATAAGAAAAATAAGCAACCTCGTAAGATTTTTGCTAACGTAGATGTCCAACCATACAAGCCTAGAATTCCTTATCATTAAAGGCTTAAGAATTCTAATCTAGATTAAAAAAATTTGGGAAATTTGTTGAAATGTTTAAGAAGTTGCATATTAATATCCCATTTGAAGAAGTCATAGCATAAATTACAAGATATTCCAAGTTTTTAAATGACATTTTATCAAAGAAGAGGAAATTAAAAGATTATAAAACTGTAAACTGTAAAGTTTAATGAAAAATTTTCTACAATCTTACTAAAGAAATTGCCTCCTAAGGTCAAGGACCTTGATAGCTTTATCATTCCTTGTACAATAGGCAACTTGCAAATAGATAGGGCATTATTGGACTTAGGAGCAAGTATTAATTTGATACCTTTAACTATCTTTAAGAAGTTGGGATTAGAAGAACCAAAGCCCATAATAGTTTCATTACAATTGGCACATCATTCGATTACATAGCCATGAAGAATCATAAAAGATGTATTGGTTAAGGTTGACAAGTTCATTTTCCCTACTGATTTCTTAGTGTTGGATATGAAACAAGACTGTAAGGTGCCTATTATTCTAGGATGACCATTTATGGTTACAACTAGGGCATTGATTGATGTGCATGAAGGAAATTAATTTTGTAACTCTAAGATGAAGAGATAGAATTTGATGTTTTAAAGGTAATATAGCACCCAATGGATTATGATTATTGTAATTTTATTAGAGTTAGACATTTCAACAGTGAACCTTTAGTTGTCTTATGTTTTGATACTTGCAAAAGGTGTTAACCCATTATAAATTTATAAACCTTGATGAAAAAGAGATAAGTTAAGGTGCTTTAGAAGTAAGAAAGGAGTCCTCTAGTTGGCCCTATTTAAGAAGTATGAACTTTTAGATAGGCCTATTAAGCCTTTACCTAAGCCATCCATAAAGAAGCCACCCCATTTAAAACTCAAGCATCTTCCTTTGCATTTAAAGTATGCATTGTTTTAGTCCTCTATCGCATTTATCTATCGTTATTTCTTCATTGTTAATTGAAATTATGGAGGACAACTTATTAAGAGTATTGCAAGATCATGTAAGAGCTACTAGATTCACTATTGCAGACATTAAAATTTTAAGTCTTTCAATCTATACGCATAAGATTTTTATAGAAGAATGAAGACTTTAGTCCAATTGCAGTGAAGATTAAATCTAAACAAGAAAAAAGTAATGAAAAATTAATAATGAAACTTCTAAATGTTGGAATAGTTTTTCCTATCTCTGATTTAGCTTAGGTTAACCCAGTTTAAGTGGTACCCAAGAAAGGTGGCACTACTGTAGTTTAAAATGATCAAATTGAGCTTATAGCAATAAGAAAGGTAATCAGATGGTGTATGAGTATCAATTACCAAAAATTAAATGACCTCACTCAAAAGGATGATTTCCTATTATCTTTCATTGATCAAGTTATAGAAATAATGGCTAGGTATAGTTTTCATTATTCTTTAGATGGGTATGGCTATTCACAAATTCCAATAACCCCTAAGGACCAAGATAAAACAACCTTTACCTGTCCTTATGGCACATTCTCTTATAGATGGATGCCTTTTGGTTTATGCAATGCATATATCATTTTTCAAAGCTGTATGATGGCAATATTTTCATATATGATTGAGTCATGTATCAAAATATTTATAGATGATTTTTCAATGTTTAGCATGTCATTTGATTCATGTTTAGAAAATTTAGAAAGGGTGCTTAAAAGATGCGAGGAGACAAATTTGGTGTGAAATTGGGAAAAGTGATATTTCATGATGTAAGAATGCATTATACTTAGTCATAAAATTTCTAGTAAGGGAATTGAAGTAAATTTGGCCAAGATAGATGTAATCACTTAGTTCCCACCTCCAAATTTGGTTTAAGCAATTACAAGTTTTTTAGGCTATGTCGGCTTCTACTGGAGATTTATTAAGGATTTTTCTAAAATTATAAAGGCCCTATTGATCTTTGAACTAAGGATGCCACTTTTGATTATAATGAAAAATGCATGCATTCTTTTAGGCTATTAAAGGAAAATCTTACAAGTGCACCTATCTTGGTTTCACTAAATTAATCTTTACCTTTTGAATTGATGTGTAATGCAAGAGATTTTGCAATTAGGACAGTTTTAGGAAAATTTTAGGGCAAAGGAGGGATAAAATTTTTCATCTGATTTATTATGCAAGTCGAACATTAAATTAAGCTTAAAAGAACTATATAACGATTGAGAAAGAAATGTTATTTTTCTTTTTTCCATTTGATAAATTCCAATGCTATTTGGTTCTTTTAAAGGTGATAGCTTACACAGACCAATGGGATTTAAAATACCTTATGAATAAACTTGATGCAACGTCATTTCTAATTAGATGGGTCCTTTTGTTAAAAGAGTTTGATATTAAAATAAAGGATAACAAAGGTGCGAAAAATTTTTGTTACCGTTCATCTATTGTGATTAAGTGAGAAAGTTATGGAAAAAGGAGAAAATCAGGACATTAAAGAAAATTTTCCTTAGGAGCAATTAGCTAGTTGTAAAAGAGAATTTACCATGGTATGTTATTTATCTAGCTAGTAATGTGATTCCTTATTATATTTCTTATTAACAAAGGAAAAAGTTCCTAACTAATGTTAAGAAATATTTGTGATATGATCTATTTTTATATAAGATTGGTGTTGATGGTATAGTAAGAAGATGTGTTACATCTAAAGAAGTTCCTTTCATATTAAGTCATTATCATTCCAAGGAAGTAGGAGGATACTTCAAGTTAACTAGGACCGTGCGTAAAGTTTTAAAGTCTAGGTTTTATTGGTTAACATTATTTAAGGACACATTTAAATATGTAAAATCTTGTGATAATTGTCAAAGAGTTGAAAGCATTTCCAAGAGATATGAAACGCCTTTGAATAATATCTTGGTTTGCTAAGTTTTTAAATTTTAAGGTATTGATTTCATATGACATTTCCCTAAATTGTATGCCAATTAATATATTTTAGTGGTAGTTAGTTATATGAGTAAATAGGTTAAAGTAGTTGCTTTGCTTATTAATGATGTGAGAGGTGTGGTTAGGTTTCTTAAGAAAAATATTTTTACACGATTTGGTGCATTAAGAGAGATTATTATAGATGAGCTCAATTAATTCATTAATCACCTAATTCTTAGCTAAATTCCACAATTTGATAATTTTCAAAAATTTAGAAATCATTTTAAAATTTAAAATTATAAGGTTTGAAGTATAGTTCGTAGTTTTTTCATCTTTTTAATCATTTAATTTGGAATTTTCTAGATAATTGTAATTTAATTAATCTGGTACTTAACCAAACACAAGTTCCTCGTAGGTTTGACACTCAAAGTCTTAAAATTACTAAACTTTATTACTTGTTTAATAAGTGCACTTTCCTTTCCCAATGTTAGTGTTCAAGTAAATTCATTTTGGTTTTCAAAGTAAAATAGTTAAAAACGCTCCCCATTTCTAAGTCACCTAACCAATGCAACAAGTTTTTAGTGTCATTGTTAAGGAATCTTTAATTGGTTAATATTAGAAAAATTAGTGTCAATTACTCTAGGGTGTAAATATTGTAAATAGTCTGTATAATATGTTTGCTTTCCTTTTTTTTTTCTTTTGTGTTTTTCTTTGCTTATTAATTCTATGAGTATGATTCTTAGCTTGTGCTTAATTTAAATGTATGTTTAGTAAGAACCAACTTAATGTAGAAATTGAACATCATGAGCACTTGGTTCTTCAACCTCATAAAGAGCCAGCCATGTTAGAATTAACTATGCAAACTAGGAGTGGTCCTAAGTCTAGCATTGTTACACCTAGGACAGACTCAGATGATTTTGAAATTCCATATGCTCTCATTTCCATGGTTAGGTCCTCTTAATTTAATGGTTCGTCCTTGGAAAATCCAAATGATCATCTAAGAAAGTTTTTAGAAATTTTTTATCTCTATTAACATTCAAGTGTTTCAGATAATGCAGATAAACTCAAGTTATTTCCTTGTTTTCTAAAAGATAGAGTTCGTAGATGGTTAAACACTCTCCCACCTAATTCTATCACAACTTGTGATCATCTTGCCAATTGAGTTTTTGCTAAATTCTTTCCCCTAACTAAGATAACTAAGTTGAAAACTTTTATTTCATCTTTTTAACAACATAAGGGCGAGGGTTTGTATGACTCTTGGGAGCAATTTAAAGAGCTACTTGCTGAATGACCGATGCATAACTTCATTATTTATGAGGAAGTGCATATCTTTTATTAGGACTCATAGCATGCACTCGTAGTCTCATAGATGCTACTGTTAGAGATAATTTGATGAAAAAAACCCCAAGTGAAGCATATAGATTAATTGAGGACATGGAATCTAATAGATTTTAGTACAATTTTGATCCTTTTTATAGGAAACCATTTAGAGCTCATAAACCTCAACATTACAAGCTTAATTAGTAAACACTAGTAAGAAATTGGAAGGTTTAAAAGCTCTAATTGGTAGTGGTGTATTCCAACATCCCATAGCTTATGATTATTATGATAGTTCCTTTTATGCTTTTATAGATTGTCAATTAAGACCTTCTTATGCCTCTGATCCTAGGCAAGACCATTATTCTTATACTAGGCAAGGATTGGACTCTTATAAACTTTTTAAGGAGAACTACTCCCCTTTTCATCAAGACTACCATAGTCCTCATATCAATCCTCAATTAGAATTACCTCCTAATTAAATTGGTCAACAAAAATCTAATCTTAAAGATACAGTGATGAAATATATCCAAAGCAATGAGTCTAGGATGCAATCCCATGAAAATTCAATTAAGCATTTAGAGACTCAAGTAGGACAGATTTCATGGATTTTTAGATGAGTGGTTATCTCAACCCTTATCTTCTATGCTTGAACCTACCCCTCAAAGGCATATTATGACCATTACTATACAAAATAATCATGAAATGGAGGATGTGATTGAAATAGAAGTTATGGAAAGAATCAATGAAGTGAAAGAAGTTGAAAATGAAAGTTATCCACCTAGGCTATTTGCCAATTCCAATGTCTATCCTTACCAACCTAGGGTTCCATATCCATAGATGTTAGATGCTCAATCTAGTAAAATTTGTTTAATTGTATCAAAAATTGTGCATATAATTTTATAGTTTATCTCAATTATATTAGCATCTAACTAAAAATGAATCCATAGTCTAAGAGTTAGAATGATCTTATCCTAATTTGAGAGAATATTTTATAAAAACGATTATACCTATTAATCCAACTCCACCTGTTAAACGTGAGAAAACTGAGTTAGAAGTTTGTGCTATAGATAGTGATGATGATTTTCCCATTCCCTATGGAAATCAAGTTGTGAATTTGATGGAATGTAAGGAAAGTGTTGCAAGTGAAAGTGAAAATAAAGTTGTAAAAATTTATGAAAGTGTTTATGTCTTCAGGTTGGATGATCAAATGAATGATTCATATGTTGATTTCATTGATGTCAAGGACGAATTTCAAATTAAAGACAATTTTTTTAAGGTTCTTAATTTTGATAATCATGATGAATTGGTTAAGCTAGATGTAGTTGAATTTGAGAAAGCATTAGAGTTTATTGACTTCATTTATGTTCATGCTTCAATTCAGGGCCAATCATGGTAATTTAAGACTTTTTACCATGATATTTTTAAACTCATGATTGGTGTTTCTTTTAATATTAAATGTCAATTGTTACAGTTGTTTTAAATTCTGAAGAAACCCTTCGAAATATGGCCTAATTTTCATGCAAAAATAATGAGTTAAAGCTAATGGACTCTGGACCAACGAAGAGACTCAAGGTTCTCTAACCTTAAGGTCCAGCTAAAAGAAATGCTTATTGGGAGGAAACTAGGCCTTAATTTAAGTATTTTAATTTAAATTTAGTGTGTGTTAAATTAAAATAAATGTGTTGAAGCCTTTTAAGTTTGTTTGAATTAAGTTAAGTTTTTTTTCTTTAGAATGCCTTTAGTTTGGTGTGTTTAATTTGGATTTTGATGTGTTTTTAGGATTGATTTTAAAGCAAATTATTGGATAATCCACTCCATGTTTTTAGGACTTGAGTTGGAAGGATTTTTTAGGTGAAATTGGTTTAAAATTGGATTTATTAAGGAGTGGTAAGACCATTAACGGTGGTTTGGGAGCCCACTGTTAATCCTTTAATTCTAAGCATTAATGGAAGGTTGATCATCCTACAACGAGCACCATTGTAGGATGTACAGGGTGCCATTGAAGGATGAAACAACGATAACAATTCACTATTCATTGTCTTTAACCTCCTCCTCTCTTACGAGCCCCCTCTTCGCCCTCTTACATTCAAACCCTCATAAATTTCTCATTTCTCAGTCAAATTGTATGTTTTTATTGTCTATTTATCACATTTTATATTCTATACAAGAATCTAGCCTCAAATCATTCTGAAATTCAATAGATTTCCAAGAAATTGCTCTGAATTGTTCGGATCCATATTCACCCCTTAAGTTATATGTTTTCAATTTTCTCTTAATATAAACCTCCATTTGATTAGGTTTTGGTATTATTGTGTTCATAATTTCATTATCTTTCAATTGATACTAATTTGATTCAATATTATTATCGTCAAAAAATTAAGAACATTTTTATTCTTAACATTTTCCAACACTTTTGTGTATGTTTATTGAATATCTTCTATTCTAATGGCACCAAAAAAAAAAAAAAAAGATTAGCATATGATCCATCAAAGTTCACCTATCAAAAGAACTTTCATTGGTATCAATTGCATTGTACTAATGACTTCATCGGAGAGCGTCCGATCCATCCAAATTTTGAGGCTCAATTTGACCTTTCTAGTGCATTTAGGAGCATATGATGGGAGCCAGTTGTGTCTTTTTCAAGGTCTTTCTACCCTACTTTGGTTTGTGAGTTCTATACGAACATCGAGGATAAGACTGAGTTTGAGATGATTGAAATTCGGTCTTTTGTTCGAGATATTCCTATACTTATCACTTGTGATTCGATTTCTACATTATTAGAAGTACCTAAGAGGTAGACATCTATATTAAGAGTAAGGATATGTTCCATGGTGATTTGGTGTCTATAGATTTTTGTTTTTTAATTCTGGCTACTAGAGAGGCTTTAACTTTGATGAGAAATAGCAGAGGTTATACCACAAC
>JAOXYD010244633.1:0-16836 GCA_028565735.1 Pinacopodium congolense
ACATACTATAATGTTATTAAAAGGCATCTCATGTCTCCTAGAAATATTTCATTTTCTATGACATCGATCATAAGGTTTAGCAAACTCAAAAGCATCCTTAAATAAAGTAGGCCAATAGAAACATGATTCTAAAACTTTATGAGCCATTGTAGTTGGACCAAAGTGTCCTCATACATCCTTGGAATAAAAATGCTCCAAGATAGAAGACACTTCTGAATAAGGAACACATTTTCTAATCAATCCATCTCTACAAATCTTGTTTAAAAATGGATCATATCATAGAAATCATCTAACATTTGAGAGTTACTTCTTTTTTTTATTGATATGATTAATGATATGGAATAATTTTACCTACCAAATAATTAATAAAATAAGTATACCATGGCTCGTTATCCTTCACTGCTAACAAATGTTCCTCTAGAAACATTTCTTGAATCTTATGATTTTTGCCTTTTTCCATAACTTCTTCATTTAGTCTTGAAATATGATTGACAATAAAGTTCTCAGCACCCTTTTTGTCCTTGATCTCAATATCAAAATCTTGTAATAAAAGGACCCATCTAATCAATCTTGGGTTGGCATCAAGTTTATTTATCGAACATTTCAATGTTGCATGATTAGTTTATACTATCACCTTTGAAAGAACTAAGTAAGATTGAAAATTTTCAAAGGCAAAGATAACAACCAACATCTCCTTTTCGGTTGTGATATAATTCTTTTGAGCCCCTTTGAGAGTTCTACTCGTATAATAGATTAGATGAAAAATTTTGTTCTTCCTTTGCCCTAATACTACACCAATGGGGAAATCTCTTGCATCGCACATGAATGCAAATGGTAATAACCAATTAGGTGAAACTAGGATGGGTGCACTAGTAAGTTTAGTCTTCAATAGTTTAAAAGCATGCAAACATCTATCATCAAGCTTAAACACTACATCCTTGGTCAAGAGAATAATAAGGGGCTTAGTCATCTTTGAAAAGTCCTAAATGAATATAAAATAGAAGTTAGCATGACCTAAGAACTCTTAACTGCTCTAATTGAATTTAGAGGTGGGAGCTAAGCAATCGCATCTGTCTTTGCTAGGTCTACCTCTATGCCCCTACTTTTTATCTTATGTCTCAAAACAATACACTTTTGAACCATAAAATGGAACTTTTCCCAATTTAAAACTAGATTTGTCTCTTTACATCTTTTAAGCACTTTGTCTAAATTTTGTAAACAAGATTCAAAAGATGTGCCAAAAACAGAAAAATCATCCATGAACACCTTAATGCAAGATTCTATCATATCGAAAAATTTAGCCATCATATGCCTCTAAAAGGTTGAAGGGGTATTGCATGCGCTTATAAGCAACTATGCCGTAAGGACATGTAAAAGTTGTTTTCTCTTGGTCCTTATGGGCAACTGGAATTTGCTAATACCCACTATACCTATCCAATGCACAATGGAATTTGTGCCCAGCTAACCTTTCAATCACTTGATCAATGAAAGGTAAAGGAAAATCATCCTTTCTAGTAGCATCATTTAGTTGTTTATAATCTATGTACATTTTCCAGCCAGTTACTTTTCATGTGACTATTTGTTTATTCATTTCATTTGAAACCATAGTAATACCACTTTTCTTAGGTACTACTTGCACATGGCTAATATAAGGAAAATAAAAAATGGGATAAATGATACTAGTATCTAACAATTTGACCACTTTATTCTTAACTACAAATTTCATGTTTGGGCTTAACCTTCTTTGTGGTTGAACTTTTGGTTTACTTCCTTCTTCCATAAAGATCTTATGTGTACAAACAGAAGGATTTAACCCTTTAAGATTAGCAATTGTCCAACTTATGGCTCCTATATGATCTTGCAACACTACTATCAACTCATTTTCCATCTTATCATCTACAGATGAAGAAATTATGATTGGTAAACTAGATGGTGGGCTGAGAAAAACATTCTTCAAATGCACAGGAAGAGGCTTATGTTCTATTTTAGGTGGCTATTATATGGATGGCTTCGGTAAAGGCTTGATCGGTTTTTCTAACATTTCAAACTTCTTAAAAGGATGTTATTTAGAAGACACCTTTCTTGCATCTAATGCACTCAAAACTTCTCTAACCTCTTCTTCATTCAAATATGAAGATTGTGAATGAGTCAACAAATTTTGTAAAGGATCAGCACATAATTTAACCAAAGGGTCACTCTCAAAATGTTTAACTCCTGTAAAATTACAAAATCATGGTCTATTGGGTGCTACATTGCTTGAAACAAATTAAATTAAATTTCTTCGTCCTGGAGTCTTAGAATCAACTTAATACTATAAACATCAATAAGTGCCCTAGTCATAGCTATAAATGGTCATCCAAGAATAGTAGATACCTTATAGTCTTCTTCTATATCTAACACCAAAAAATCCACGGGATATATAAACTTATCCACCTTAACCAAAACATATTCAATATGTGATGGATCTATCTATCAATTGCAACGAGACTGCTATAGATTTTGGCTCTTCCAACCCCAACTTCTTAAAGATGGATAAAGACATTAACTTTATACTTGCTCTTAGTTCCATCAATTCCCCATCTATTTGTAAGTCACCAATTACACAAGGAATGGTAAAACTACTAGGATCCTTGAGCTTAGGGGGAACTTCCTTAACAGGATTATAGAACATTCCTCATTTAACTTTACAGTCTTGTAATCCTATAATTTTCTCTTCTTTAATAAAATTCCCTTCAAGAACTTTGCATAATTTGGGATTTGGGAGATAACTTTTGCAAAAGGGCTATTTATATGTAATTTCTTGAACATATTTAAAATTTTTCAAATTACTTATCAAGGTTAACATTCTTTAACCTTTGAGGGTAAGGGATTCTAGGCTTGTATCGTTCTGTAATTGGACTTGCAAAAAGCCTACGGGGTTACTTTTATTCCTTATTTATTCCTTCTTGATCTTTTTCATTGTAATTTCCTTTTTCTACTTCCATCTCTTCTTTTTTACTATCCTCCTCTCTTATCTCTTCAATTCCTAATTTCTTTCCACTTCGAAGGGTACTAGCCTTTACATATTCTCTCGAATTAGGTTCAGTATTTTAGGCAATTTATTTGGGGTATGTTCTCAAATAATACTAGCTAATTGACTCACTTGGTTGGCTAAATCCCTTATTTATCCTTGCATTTCTTGTCTAGATTCTTAAATATATTTAAACTTAGTCTTATCCACACTAGATTTTGAGTGTTTGCATTGTCACACCATGAAAAATTAGGATGATTTCTCCATCCAAGATTGTAAGTATTGGAGAATAGATCTCCCATTTTCCTATTAAATTGTATATATTAAGCTTGTTTAGGATCTTGAGCAAAGGAATTTCCACCTTGACAATCTATGAATGAATGGGATGAATTAATATAATTTTCATAGGTTCCAACATTTCCAAAATAACTGCCCTAAACTTTCTTCTCTAGATTCTCCATTTGCTTACTATGAACTACCAATTGAGTTGTTAATGGAGTTGTGTCATTTATAGCATGAACTTCTAATGGCTTTCTCGAATTACACTTATAATTATATTGAAAGTTATTATTTCCATTTCTTCTATTACTCTAAAAGCTTTATTTGGAGTTTTTCTCATTCAATTGCCTTCTGTTGCTGCATCAATCATACGCTTTGTTAAACCAAGGGAGATTCCACCCGATTTTGATGATGACAAAACACCCCTTCTACTAATACTTTTGTTAAGTGAGTTTATAAATAGGTATGTTGTAGAAGAAGAGGTTTAGTTAAACAATTATGTATTAACGCTGCTGAAGGCCGAAGGTTTACCAATCGAATATAGATGATCGGTCGACCAAACTACAGTACTAAAGCAAGCATCGGTTGACCGAACGATGTAGGCGGTCAGTCTTTCGTTAAATCTCAAAAAATGTTAACAAAAGAACAAGTACCTCCTCCTTGAAGCACTTACAAGAACTCCCTACCCGAAGCCCTTACAAAAGAACTCCATAAAAAGATATCACATCTCAAGTTGTCTCTCAATTATTGAATGATTAAATGATAAGCTCTGGCTATAATGAGTTATTTATAGGCTCATTTGCTTGAAAAGGAAGTACAAGATAACTAGGACTATAAGATTCTAGTATATCTTAACAATTAAGATCACATTACACAGACCAAAAGGAAAACATCTCTTTCCCTTTAGGACTCTGATTATTAGTTAGATTACATTAAAATATAATAAGATAAAGATCACATGCACTTTAGGAAAGATCTTTTTTATCCTTGAAGATCTCCACTATCTTTAGCAGTTCAATTAGACGTGGTCTCTAACTCTTAGATTTGATGTTATCCCATGTGATCTTCAACTTGATCTCACCATGTCATCAAGTACCACGTCATCTATAGTTGCCACTTCACTACTGATGTGTTTTCCAAGTCACTAAGACCTATCTGCACATAGGTTCATTAATGCTCCTTTATGGACAAGTTCATCTTTCATGATCAAGCTCTCTCATAGTGTAGTCCTGTCGCTCTATGACCAAGTACAAGTCACACCAAGTTAATATAAATTCTCCCATAATTTACGTATCTTCAACCTGCCTCGCCGAAGTCAAGTGACTACTCCCATTGTCGCTTTCACATACCTTTGCGCATTCTCGCACACTTTTACAAGATCTCGCATGCCTTCGCACATTTCCACGAATCCTCAGGTCTTGTATGACTTATTCATCAACTGCATGTAGCCTCGCTTCTAAATCTTGCATCTCACCAAAGATTTCTGCCAATTTGTGCTCCGGAAGTTTCTCTGACCTTTTTTTGCCTACTCGTAAGACTTCACCTTATTACCTCATCAACATGCCAATCATTATCACCAATACTCACACGATCCTGCCGTTTGGACTTAAGAGTCTAATAAACCACCCAAACTAGAAGAATTCGATGCCTTCATTGAAATAATGTATGGGCACTCCTCCACGAGCAATTCTCCTAAAGCCTCTTTGGCCAACCCTTGAAGATTAGAGCAAGCATTCCCTTCCATTGGCACCTTTCCCACACACCAACTCCTTGTTCTATCAAGTTTGCTTTTGGTATTAATTCATGAGGCTCATGACATTCAAATAGCCGACGTTATTGATATTGCCTTGAGAAGTTTTCCTTTCATTCTCTTTGCCTTTATCCTTGTTATATGGGGTTCCACCATAGCCTTCTCAAATTGGTGGTGGCATTTGGAGATCCATTAAGGCATCTGTCGTCGTTGTCGCCCTAGGGAGGTCTTTCACGTTCTGCCTCCGATGCTCCATTTGTGCCTAACCTTGTAAGCTACTAATGAAGTTGAACAACTTGTCCTCTTCTGACATGTTCCATACATCTAACATCATCGATGTAAATTTTCTCACATACTCCCGCACTGAGCCATCTTGGTTCAACCCCTTTAAAGCTTCCCTCGCCAGCTATAAAGTGTTATTCAAGAGGAGCTAGTCCATTAGCTCCTTCTTTAGCTTCTCCCACATATCAATGGGAGGCTTGCCCGCATTGATGCCATTGGAGGTCTATGTTCTCTACCACAACTTGGCATCACCACAATGTATATCGTTGTGATCAATATATATCCTATAAAAAAATTTCTAGCTCTTTAGCATTTCACTTTCTATCAAAAACTTGTGATTTTCGCACCTATACCATAGTGCTTTCCACTTGAACACCCTTCTCATGCCTCACTATTTTATGCTTAAGTAATAGGAGATCGTAGCACATCTCCTCTTGAGCTTTTAACTATTCCTTGAGTGCTCGCATGGTCACTTAAAGTTCCCTCTCCAAGGCTTCAATATGTTCCAATAAAGGAACTACATTCACATTCATTTTAGGTAGAGGTTCAAGAATTGCCTCTATTTTAGTAACCCTATTCATCAGATTACTTCCACCAGCCATTGCTACTTTAACTCTAATACCAACTATTATAAAGGACCACCAGGTCGTCGAACTTTACTACAAGTTACGCCCTCTTTTGCATCGTAATCTTGCTTAGGTCTACTTAAGCCAAGACTCAACTTTATCATCGTAATGTCGCCAAACAATTTCGTTAGCCCTCAAAGACCTCACGTACATACTCGTATTTAAATGTTTCACTTGCACACCAAAAACTACACAAATGTAGAATAATAGTAGAGAAAGCAACAAGAAATATATAATGGCAAAAACCAATCTTTCATTAATTCTCACAAAATGTTAATAAAAGAATAACTACCTCCTTCTCAAAGCACTTACAAGAGCTCCCTGCTCTTAGGCCTTACAAGAGAACTCCTCCAAAAGCTGTCAAATTTGAAGTTTCCTCTCAATTCTTGAATGACTAAATGATCAGCTTTGGCTCTAATGAACTATTTATAGGCTCCCTTGCTTAGAAACCAAGTACAAAATAATTAAGACACTAAGATTCTAGTCTATCTTAATAACTGAGATCACTTTGTCCGAACCAATAGGAAAACATCCCTTTCCTCTTATGACTCTTCTAATTGGCTAGATTATATTAAAATCTAATAAGATAAGGATTACATGCAATTTGGGAAAGATCTTTCTTCGAAAATCCTTGCTATCTTCAGAAGTTCAGTCCCATATGATCTCTAACTCTTAGATTTAATGATATCCCAAGTGATCTTCAAGTTAATCTCGCCACGTCATTAAGTGCCATCTCATCTATAGTTTCCACGTCACTACTGATGTGATTTCCAAGTCACCAAGGCTTTTCTGCACATAAGTCCATCAATACACGTCCATAGACAAGTCCATCTTTCGTGCTAAAGCTCATTCATGGTGCAGTCCCGTCGCTCTATTACTAAATACAAATCACATCAAGTTAATATAAAACCTCGAAAATTTTACATACCTTTAACTTGCTTCACCGAAGTCAAGTGTTTATGCCTATTGTCGCGCTCACATGCCTTCGCGCATCCTCGAGCACTTTCACAGGATCTCACATACCTTCATGCATTCTCCCATATCCTCAAGCCTCACATGACTTAGTTCATCAACTACGTGCGGCCTCGCTTCCCAATATCACGTCTCATCAAAGATTTATGCTAATGTGCATGTATCAAATCTCGACTACCCTTGAGATCTTTGATGATCCTTCCTACATCCCTTACCTACTCTGCAAGTGTTTAGGCCTTCGCTTGCTTACTCGCAAGACTTCACCTTATTCCCTTGTTAACATGTTTTTCTCGTGTCGACTCGTATGTCAACTATTAACCAAGGCTAGCCAACACTTGCACGATCCCTCCGATTAGACTTAGGAGTCTAACATTCTTATCAGAATCCCACGCTTGATCAAAGGTTTCATCTCGTGGAAGTCTTAAGGTTCAGCGAAGGGCTTATTCCTTTAGCAAAATTAGTTTATCTAAGCCAACCAACAAGCCACTTTAGAATTTTATGATCTTATTTGCTTTCTTCTTTTAAGACTCTTTCAATTACCTTCAAGTTATAAGCCATAAATCCAACAACTAAGTGTTACATTGAAGAGGATGGAGTCAGCATAATTTTTGTTGAAGTATGAGAAACCCAATCTATGGTAGTTGCCCCGAGACATAATTCCATCTGACTTTACAAAAGTGCATTAAGTCAGGCTAGATGGAAGAAGAGTACCTACCTTTAAAAAATAAATAGTTATGGCGTTCCAGCGAGAGGCTTGTCTTTAATTTTAAATCTTTGTTTAATAGTTAGCCAGAGGAAGAAATTAGCTTTAAGGAAACAGTTGCTAAACTAAACAGGATAAAACACAGATGTTAGTCTTAAATGCTCTAAAACGAATTGGTACATATTACGGCTTTGCGATCTCTAGTTAGTGGTCTTTTATAGTTATCACGGTGGCTTTTCTGGTAAAAGCACTTTGCTTAAGAATGAGTACGTGAGCAATAATAAACTAGTAGAAGGGACCATTTGCAGAGCGTGGAAATCAACTTAGCAGGTATAACAAAATCTTTTATAAACTAAATTTAATTGTTGAATCTAAAACATTGCAGTGTTTATAAAAGAAATAACACATCAAAATTGTTTCAAATGACTTTTCAAATTTAATTTGTATCGGCAAATTATGTCTTAGATTTGTTTGCAACGGATCGTGCACTTGTTTCTTTTTATCAAAATTTTATATGTGGTTTAATTTGAAAATATATCAAAATAACGCTTATTTTAATAAATAAAAATATTATTGAGAAGAAATTTTGTGATAAAACATCAATAATAATTCGTTAATCTGTGAGTTTATTCTATTGAGTAGGTAAAACCATTTCTTTTGATATTTCTTCTATTATTGGAACCTATCTTCAACAAGCACTTAAGGATATTGTAACTTCTTAAAGTTTGTGGATTTATAGAATTTTAGTGCACATAAATTTATATTATAAAACTTTATTGATAAAATAAGACAAAAGTTTTAGAAACAGTATATAAATTTGACGTAGCATGTCACGTCATAGAAGGAAATATTCCTTTTCATATTCCAATAAAGTTGTTCATAAATTAATAAAGTGCAATTATTCTTTTTAGATACTCGTTGGCTAATAAAATGCTGTATACACATAATATAACAATTTAAAAACAAGAGAACCTCCTTGGTGAAGAGTAATTGACTAAGGGAGTAATTAAATTACTTTTTATATATTTTAAATTATTCATTAATATGTAAAAAAGTAATTTAAATATTTTTATTTTAACCCCAGAGGAGGCCCCAAACATTTCCTGAAAACAATTGAACGAACAGGCAAGAAAGCGGCAATTATCAAGAAAGCATCTATCCATGGGGTTTGTTCTTTGGTGTACGTCGTTGATTTATTCGTCCTTGTATCGTGTAGGTAATTCCACTACCGACCAGGTTTGTTGGACAGAATAAAGCATAACAGATAATAACAAACGAAGAAGCCAGAATGTTCGTGGAAACTGTCAAACGGCAAAAGAAGCAGACTAGAAAAGGATACTTCTAAATCTTCATGCAAGGGCTAGCCAAAAGGTTTAAGATATATTACAGGTTTGCGGTGACCACAAGAGTACAAAAGGGCATGCGGCAAGGGCTACCTCTAATTATTGGCATGGTGGTTGATAATAGCAACACTATTTGGTTGTGAGCGTGACAGACAGTCAATTTTGGAAGTTTCAATGAGCAAATCGGCGCGTAGTCACTTAGACGGAGCCAGAATTAACTAGTGATCTAGTTGGACTAGGATTTTGATCATTGTTGCGCCGTTTCAATGTCTTAGTCGGCATCACCATGAAAGCCACACTTGTATATAACTCCTTTATGGAAATTAAAATAAACCCTTTTGCCTGCCCATAGGGGCAGGCACGCCTTTCATTTCTATCCGCTAGATCTCCAAGCTATTCAAAACCCTCATATTTTGTCTTGTTCTCAAAAATCAATCTATGGATCTGTGGGTATGTCTTTCTTCACAGAAATTTAATGCCATTGATCGGTCTACGAGGCCTTCTCTTCTTCCAAACTTAAAGAAAAGGAGGAATACAGCTCGTGCAAGATGATGACAAAACTTTCAGAGTTAATCTGTAATATCGCATATAGCAGTCTCGGAGTCAAATTAGAGCACGAGTGGTAGTAACTCGGTCCTACTGTTTCCTGTGAAGTCAATGCAATCATTTCATACATGCAGCATCTAACAGAGATTCAATTCAGTCCTGGTTCCCTTGGTCAAGGTACAGCTTAAATTAAGCATGAATGACAAGGGTTCAGATTATTTTTCTAAAGCTTTTGGCAAATATTGTAGTACCCTTTTGGTCCATGTTTAAGTTTTTGTAAGAACATAGAATAATTGGACAAAAAGAACTTTTTAAAAAAAAAATAATAATAATAATAGAGCACATCATGGTGGGCAAATGTGGAGCAGAGGAAAAGAATCCTGATGCGTAAGGTGGATGCTAATTCACGGACAGCTAGTTTTAGAAAGATTTGTTATGACAGCCCGTCGTAGCAAAATTTATTCTGTACGTTAGGTAACTTATACAGAACTAAGTGGCTTGCGAGCATTTCACACATAGAAAACAGACTGCAACCATTTCATAGGTCCTAAAAATGTTATTGATGAGTCACCCTACATGTCATATTCTACAATCTCAAGCCATGCATGCTAATAGCATTGAATCCATATAACATGTGATCATTTGTTCTATCTTGTCAATCAACAAGTCAATATCCTGACAGACGACCTTTGCATCTGTCCATATAAATACAAATGAAAATACATGTAGGAGTTAAACTGCAAGGTTTAGATTCCATGCCTCTGTACAAGCTAAGGTCGTAGTACTGCTTATTGATTTAAGTATCTGGGTGACTATTCGGTGATAGCTTTTAATCCTAAACTTTTTATTTTGCAAATTTGTCATAAAAAAAATAGACAGGCGAGAAAGATATAGATCCATCCAGTATATTGGAACCTGTCCAAATTATTCAATATTCGGGTAAATACCATTTTAGTCGATTATGAGAATCGATTGTCGTGGCTACATACGTTACCCGTGAAAAATAATTTTATTTGAAGAATGAGTTCAAACCATAGGGTTTTAGGAACCTCTTGGCACTTTCTATCGACAGAAATTTTGTGTTTGACTAAACTGTAAAATATTTTATAAAAGTATTTTAACGACGATATACGTGAAGTAAGCTTCGTTCTCAGTGAATCCTTTATTTCAACCATTCAGTGTGGGGTGTTATGCAAGTGTCGGTTGACTTGAGTTCACATGTGTATCTTTCTTGTATTTTTGCGAGTCACATGACTTGTTCTTAGATGAACGTTAATAGGTTTGTTCTAGTTTTGGTCTTTCCTTTTATATATAAACTCAACAAAAGTCCAAGGTATCTTCAACTACGGAAGCGTTTGTCAAATTGTATTAGAGCTCCGAAAAAATTCTCAACTTGAATATCTCTTTTTAAAATGAGTTGAATCCCTCTATTTATTGGGATTGAGAGTGCCATAACGTTAATTTGAATGTCACTTATTACCTTACAAGTGGCTATCAGGTTCTTTTCTTTCAAATCCTTCTTGATTTTTGAAGTTGATTACAAATCTTGACTTGTTCGACTTTTAATTGTCAAAATAGAAATAAATAATTTTTTATTTCGATGCTCCCTTAAGGCTTATTCATATGCATTTACATGTTGGTGAATATAATTTTGACCCAAAATCTTGTAACTATTCAAAACTTATATATAAATACTTGAATTTAATTTACTTGGATAAAAAATTATTTCCAAATATAAGATCTGATTTCCATGTATATTCAGAAGCTTGTGCCATGTTACTTGTGTGTTACCAAAAGCCCGTAAGGTGGTCCCATATAAACAAAAGATGATAAGGATTTTTCCTTTTGGTATTTCCTTCAAATTTCTTCATTAGGGCAATTTCACCACTCTTTCGGTAAGGAAGTAAGTTTCTTATTTCTATGGACCTTTTGCCGAAGGCTTTCCTCTTCTGAATTTCCTTGAATGTATTTGACTTTCACTTCCTTCAAAATCTTTGGTGATTTTTATACCATATTCTTTATGCTGATGAACCCTAGTTCTTTTATTACTTAATATGCATATCTCGTATTTAGGTTACTTTAGTTCTTTCTTTTCTGAGGGTCCTTTCCAAATAAGAAATAAATTTGAGAAAATATTTTTGATAAACTTTCCTCTTTCATCAATTCATTGGGGAAATTAAAAATTTTGTTATATTCACTATCTTTATTTTATTTAAAGGGTTTAACGTTTACCATAATTTGTATCACCTCTTTATTTTGTCGTCTTCATAACTTTGGTTGTGCTTCTGTCAACTTCTTTTGTTGTCTTACTAGTGAGATGCATTTGCTTACTATGGTTTATGTATTATGTGAATGTTTTTCTTTCCCTCTTTTACCATAACCTTTTCTTATGTTAGTTGAAATTGAAAAAATTTCAAGATTGACAATGACTATTGAATTTAGCATCTTGTTTTCATTCCTCATCACTTAAAATAGAGCTTAATCAAACCTCCCACAACAACCAAAACCGGTCCTCATTATATTTTGTAAGATCACATCTTTTCTTTTTATTCTCTTATGGCTGTCAAGAAATCTATTGGGCTAGTGATTCCTATTTTAGTTAGCATTTTCCTATAATTATGAGAAATCTCCATGGCTCATGGCTTAATTTGAGATGTCCTAAGAGACACGACATCTATTATATTTCTTGTAGTCTCAACCTACCTAACAAGGTAAAGTAGCAAAAAGGATTTATATGGGAACCACCAAAAAGCCTGAACTTGATGTTAATCAAATTCTCCTTTGGAATTTGAGAGAGAGTTGAGTATAACTTGCTTTCTCTAGTCTAGTCTACCCTATTAATAGTTCCCATATACACGCCTCTGATATCAAATTGATCAATCTCATCAAATCCCTAATTATCACTCTATCAACAAAATTATTATAGGAGATCTAAGCTTGATTCGATTCAATTCAACCTAAATCTTTAAAAAAGTGAGAACTGAAAGGGTTTCTAAAGCTTCTTCTTCCTTCTCATCCTCCTCCTCCTCCTTCTCTTCTTCTTCTTCTTTGTCTACATAGAATACAATCTTCTTTTTTGATAATAAGTCTTTGGCCTACCCTAAACGACGTGATACGTGCTACCATTTCCAATTCACATAGTCTAAAATATATGAGTATACAACTTAAAATAAAAACACTTCAATTGTTGCTTAAATTTATTCTTATGTAGCAATAGTTTTAGTTATTACATATATAGAATTTTAATGTAATCATTTTTTATTTTATTACCTTTTTCAATATACATCAATAAATTATTATGTCATTACTTCTTAATATTATTAAAGATAATACTTAAAAAACTATTACATTATAAATATTTTAAAACTATTACAAATATCCTGTCACCTAAACCTCTTTTTATGATAATATGGTAGAAAAGAAAAAAATTTTGAGGCCTTATCATGTATTTTAAAAGGAAGGTCGCTCCTTTAGAAGTTATATCTTCAAAGGAAGACACTAGAAAGAAGGCCACATCTTCTAAGTCTTATTGAGTTATGAAACCTAACTATGAATCTCACAAAAAAAAAAAAAAGGTCTTGAAGGAAGTAATAGGATAACTCATTCAGTAAGTGATGGTGGAAGATAAAATCACCTTAGTTTAAGTTTAGCTAATGAACCCATTGTCATTTTAAAGGATAGGGACTATAACAATAATTGTAAATAATGTTGGAAGTATTTAAAGAAGGATTCTAAAGGATACTTTATGTATAGAGGTTGAAAAATTCAAATGTTGTAAAGGTTGAGAGGACACTTTTCAGCATCTGAATTAGACAACTCTTTAAAGGAATTAGTCTCAAATCTTCTAGTAGTTTGGATCTATGTTCCCCTTGATTATGAAGACTAGTTTTGAGCTTATAATTGTATGATATGTTGATCACTTTCCAAGTCTTTTATCCATTCTTATCATAACTAGGTTGCAAGTTTTTGCCTAATCTCCACTAATTTCCTTTTTAACACAAATGTGAGCATAGTTTACTCTAGATATTTGTATAGTGGTTGAGTCTAAAATCAAAAGTTTTCCTACAACATTAGCAATGTAATTGAGCCCATCAGTGGTTCAATATTCCAAAGGGATCTAGTGAAACTTGACCTAATCTAAGTCAGTCTTGATCCCTCCCATTTCAAGATGGAATTCATCATGCTACTCCTTTAGGAATAAGAGTCTACCATAGATGTGCTAGGGACCTTGTTCTAGTACCTTATTGAGGTTCTCCTTTGTGGCAAACTTGAAAAGGAAGAATTAATATCTGTGACTAACATTTCTTGTAAAATTTTCCCAATCCATAGGATGTTTGCTACTCTATAAACAACTAGGTTTCGTAATCTCTTATCTAAGAAGAAAGCCACCATGTAAAGTTTGAGTTTGCTTGTTCCTTGTGTTGCTACTTCAATAAGTAGATTTACTCTTGGTTTCCCTTCTTCCATAAGTGGAGGATAGCACTTGAGAGTGCCTTGTAAAATACATTGGGGTTTAGGTAATTGGTTTATTAGGACTGATTTCCAAGATTTTTCAATGTTTGTTAGAGGAATGCCTAAAAGTAAAGTTTGATTTTTCCTAAGTGAGTCTCTTAAAGATCGTTATACAAGATTCGAATTGAGGTTATAACCAGGGATGGAATAAGGATTTTTCTAATTTGGCTTTTAGCCTAAAAAGAGGGATCTTATAAGGGAATGGAGTGTTTATGGGGGGATTTTGCAAAGAGGAGGCCATTGAAGGGAAGGAGATAAAGAAAGTAAGTCACAAACATAGAATAGCGAAAATGCTAGCCTAGGTGAGTTAAAAAGAAAAAAAAGAAGAATTTTTCGAGTTAGGATTATGGATTAATACATTGATAAAAAGGACAAATTTGTTGTTGCCCATTATTGCAGTTTAAATAGAGTAATATAAATCAAATTTTAACCTAAACCTACTTAGAGGCAAGCGTACTTCGTCAACAAGTAATAAATAAAATGGTAAGAATTGAGTATCGTACCCAAGGGATTCTAACAACAAAGACAATTAATTTAAACGATGTAAAATTACTCAGAAGATCAATAATTGATTGATTGAAAGGTCAACTTAAACAAACAAGGAAAGCAAGGTAAGAAAATATGCAAGATGCAAGATATGAACTAAATGAAATGAACTAGATAGAATGATAGACAAATGGCTGAGGCAACGAACTTCAAGTGGATTAGGTGCTTATAAGTGATAACAGTGCATAGATTCAAGATCTACCTCACTTAAACAAGTTATACCCCAGTTTCCTAGGTATTCCTTCTCTTTTTTATTCTCAACTTGTCTAATTGGTCCCTAGATAAATTGAAATAAAGATCATTAAACTTAAGAGGCCTAAAATTTAGTCTATTAATATTAGGTATCCTCACACAAAATTTTAAGGTTGGTTTACACTTAGTCTCAAGTATGTTGCTTAATTAGTTTTTTGGAAATTAAACATCAATGATTAGGACATTCAATTACCTAAGGCCTTAATTTTGGTGATCAAGCTAAACAAGGCTCAATAAGCATCGAATTAAACAAGAATCATTAACAAAAAAATATAACCTAATCCAATATTAGTCCTAACCTCAACCAGACACACCTACTTACACATATTAATCAATATAATCCAAATCATGGTCAAAACTAATGTTTGCATTAATTAAATCACAAAATAAAACAATTGAACAAATATTCAAGTTGTAGAATAAAAATCTAGGAAAAATAAAATCCTGCTAAAGATTAAACACATAAAGACAAAAGCTAAAAAATTAAATCATTGAAAGATCCAAAAATATTAAGAACAATATGAAGAAATACACTAAAACAGTAGTCGAATGAATGGATTGAAGAGCTCCAGCTGTCTCCTCCTAATGGTTTTATGGTCTTGTGTCCATAAAAGAGGAAACTGGAACTGAAACCGATGTTAGATAGGGAGCTTCTCTTGGATGTTCACCAACCTGCTGGTCTATAGTCGTCACCTCCCTCTGAATGTGTATTACTATCTACGTATGAATAACAATCTCTGACGGTGTTTAATTGTAGCTTAAAGACTCTAGGATATTGTGCCCTTTTAATGAAATGCCACTATCGAAGGCAAGAAACACAAGAGTTAAAATGCTAGACGCTAAGTTTGGTCAACGGATATAGATGGTCCGATAGCCCAAATTCATTGAAACTAAGGATCAGTCGATCGATGTAGATGGTTCGGTCGACCGAACAAAAGACTCGGTTGACCAAATGCTGAGATCAGTCGATCGTCTGAAGGCATTACACATCACCAAACATCCTACCTCATTTTGCTCCAATAAAGCTTAAATCTCCTTGAACTTGCTTTTATTAAATCATACACCTGAAATAAACACAAATAACCTAGTAATGGTGTGATTCAACTATTAAATGGGCAAAAATTAAAATAAAATATGCATTCAAACTAATGAAAATGTCCATCAACATCACCCCCACACTTGAATTGTTGCTTATCCTCAAGCAACTTAAACACATTCACAACATTTTGTCAATTCGTTTTCAAAAAGAATCAAGTGTATGCAATCCTTCAAACTTTAACAAACTTAAACATCAAACTACTACATGTATCATAATTGGTTTTCGTTAGTGCATGTACACAAACTTAAAGGGAGAAATCATTGATTAGAAGCAAGCATAAAATTAAAATATATTTTCCTTACGGTATTCACTTATATCACTTAAGTGTATAAGGTTTTGTTTCACTTAATGCTTCCTCTAAGAGACTACACTACCATAGGCTTACAAATTCACCCATTTTCCTCTATATAGAGTACATGCTATCATGGATCAAAAGGGCTTTTACTTAGGGTTGTAATAGGGCTTAGGTTAAAGTAAGACAATAAGGTCAACGGCTAATCCCAAGCATTCATAAAGCACTAATTAACATGGTACAATCAAATAGAAAATATGAGATGAGCAAATAGAAACACGGGATTAAAACTACTATATTTCATTCTTTTTCTTTCTTTTTTCTATTTTCTTTCTTTCATCCGTTTTTTCTTTTCTTAATAAAACTAAACATGAAAGAAGACAGTAGTAGCACAAATCAATAACAACTGAGTATATGTGCCTCTAAAACATCTTAGAATAGCATATAAAACAAAGGTCCCTAAATCAAAGAGATCAAATACTTAGTACTTCATTCAACTTATGAAAGGGTAAGGCTAAAAGGTTTTCAGGTTTCAATGCAAGGTGAGTATTTGTGATAATTTATGCCATTCAAACTCAAAATTCTACTATATTTAGGTTCCATCTTTCAATCAAGTAAAACACA
>JAOXYD010244643.1:0-16835 GCA_028565735.1 Pinacopodium congolense
ATACTATGTAGGATTTCAAAATTGTTAGCATTAACTCTAGGCCGCAAAATGCTAACCATAGGCCTACCTCTGTTCCTTAAAGCTAGCCCATCATAGTTGGTTCTCTATTTTTCACTTGAGGTCCTACAGCTAGACGTTCCTCATGGTCTATCTCTACGAGTTCTAATTTGGTGTCCCTCAATGTTCTTACTTCTAAAGGATCGGACGTGGTTACACGAGCTTCTTTCTTTTTCTTCCTCAATGTGCGGTCGAGTTATGGATCAAAGTCTACTAGTTCGGGATTACGTCCTTAAGTATGTGTACAAATTTAAAAAGAAAACTAAATTAAAGCAAATTATCAAACAAAAAAAATAAAATAAGAAAAAAGGCAATAAAAGCACACCTCCCAAAATAAATAGCAAATAAATGCAGAGAAATTTAGAAAAATTATAAAAATAATTTTTAAGCAAAAAGGCAATAAAAGCACACCACCTAAAATAAATAGAAAATAAATGAAGAGAAATTTAGAAAAATTATAAAAATAATTTGTACAAATTCTAAATTAATTGACACTAATTTTACTAATATTAAAGTTGTAGTTCCCAAGCAACGGTTCAAAAACTTGTTGCATTGGTTAGGAGACTTAGAAAATTTTAACAAATTTGAAACCTTTTTACTTTAAAAACCAAGAAATTTTAGGAAAGTGCACCTATTGCGAAAGTAATAAAGTAGAGTAATTTTAAGATTTTAAATGTCGAACTCACTAGGAAAAGGCTTAATTACTAGGTTAATTAGATTATAATTATTTAGGAAAATCTAAAAAAATTATTAAAACCTTAAAATTGCTAAACTAGTGTAACTTCACAAGTAATTTTTAATTGCTTTCTAAAACATTTGAAAATTACCAAATGTGTAAATTAGCTAAGGATTACGTGATTGATGATTTAATTAAGCTTTAAACAACTTTAAGGGTTTATTAGAGTTCCTTCACAAAATCAAAACAAAGTTATGGTTAAGACTTTACTTAATCTCTATTAAACTTAGTTTAAAGTTTGGTTATGCTTTAAAGCTAATAAACGGGCTTTAAATTCAAAAAAGTGACTTATGGATCTTTAAATTTAGAACTCTAACTCTATAAAAGAAAAATCAAAGTTTAGTCATTCATTGATTAATTTGCGTTGCTTATTGATTTTTCTAATAAATTAAGATGGTTTCTCAAGTTAAACTTGTCTTAAATTCTAATCCTAGGTGGCTAGCCCAAAATCAGATCTTTGAAACCTTCAATAAACAAAAATCAGATCTTATAACATGTTTTTAAGCACTCTTTAATCATACAAACACCCACCCTTCGCAATAAAATTGATTTAGCCACACATATTGATCAAAACATACAAAATATACACTTTAAACAACATGCCTTGATAGATAAAAAATATAAGCTATAAAATAAAATTTAGAGGTTAAAAAAAAATCTAAGAAAGACTTATGGATGCATCTTGAACTTCCAACTTGGTTATGGACTCCAGCGAAGCTCTATTTCATCAAGATCTTGTAGAAAATTAAAGAACATTAAAGAACATAAGCATAAGAACAAAACTTTGATTAATTTGAAAAAACAAGAAAATACATAAGTAATCTAAGTTAGAAACTCCCTGAATGTGTTTCATAAACTCAAAACTATGTCTTAAGAACAAGCTTAAATGCTCAAAAACTCAAAAACCAACACTTAATTTGAAGATAAATTGTTTGAATCTAATGAATTAAGGAAGAGAGAAGGAAGAGCTTCACCTCACACTCTAGATATGATCTCCTATCTAATCTGCATCCTTTGTTATTTTTGTTATGTTTTACAGGTTTTATGGATTCCCATGTGACACTAGAAGACAACATCATCAATGAATATCTTGCCCAAGTTGCAATTTTGGAGATTTGGAGATTTGGAGTCGATATTGTTAAATGCTCCTTAAAAGACACCATGACCGTCCTATAATGGCACCCTATAGACCACCGTTGATTATCGAATTTCGACTTCTTCACCTTAGGGCTGATCATCTATGAACGACACCCTATTCATCCTTAACTTGGGGGCTACAGACCCATGTTATAAGTTGATAAATGAGTCTAAGCTTGATCCTTGTGCACAATTTCTCCAATTTTTATCAACATCTTGAAAATTAAACAAATCAATACATAAATTAACCAATTAAACACATAATTAGAGGCATAATTTATCAATTACTTAATCAACATGCAATCAAATTGCCTCATAACATCCATCATTTGGTATTGCTAATTATGTTTCATTTCCTTTTCCTAATAGTTCATAGGTTATAAAAGAGGAAGAAGGGAAGAAGAGTAAATAAGAGCCGCATGGTGTCAAATTTTTGAAAGAGTTATATTCGAGCAAGTTCAAGTGGCAAGGTGATGATTTAGATGAAGAGTCTCCATACCCATTGTTGAATCTATTCAAGAGGCCATCCTAGACGAAGGGAGATGTCCCTACCAGAGAGTTGACCATAGGCTATGATGAAGAATCAATGCGGCTCCACCTCTCTAATGTTATGTGATATTAAGCTAACTGGGAGCCCATTCTGAGGGAAGTTGTTTTAGGCTCATCATTGATTTTGAACATACTTCATTTAGAGTTCAAACTTTATTTTGGTACTATATAGTGTACATAGCAGGGTCGAGCTAAAGACCTAAAAAAAGCGCTTGTTAGAAGTTATTGCAATCTTTATCTTTAAGTTTTTATGCCTTTTTTTCTTTTTAGTTAGTTTTTTATTTTTTTTAAATTTAAGTTCCTTCCTTTGTTTCCTATGTTTGTTTTATAGGGAGTAAAGGTGGTTGCTATCTCTCCATTAAGCACTTCACAGATCACCTCAAAGAGGGGAGTTCTCTTATTCCATCCTCTTTATATTTTTCATTATTTTTAGGACATTGGGGATAATGCTCTATTTAGGTGCGGGGTTGAGAACAAGTTTTCTATTTTCCTACACTAAAGTTATTATGAGTTTAATTGTGATGACTTAAATTCTTTAACTTAAAATGATCTTGATTTGTAGTTTTTTTTATTATGATACTTGAAAACAATTGATGCTTTTAATTTGATGAATTTGATTAACTATTGAAATAGTCACTAACTTTAAATTTTTTTCATTTTTGTTTTTCTTTTGAATGTTTACATGTGTTTTTGGTAGCCTATATATATGATGTTAAGTGTTTAAGGGAATTGTATGGTCCTCATATGAATATGGAAATAGGAAGCTTGAAATAATGTGTTGAAAAAAATGCATAAAAGTGTCTCTATCGTTAAGTAAGTGAGCGAATTTCACTGTGCTAGTTTTAAACTAATGTAAAGGTTAAAGTTTATGAGTGGTGTGAGTAACCATTTGAAATGGTGATCTAGCCTAGTAACCGAGGATATTTATGACAAACTGTTCACCTTCACATTAAAAAGCTAGATGACATCTTAAATAATCTAAAACAAGCATCTAATTGATTGAACGGGGTCATTTGTGAACAAATGTTTGTCTTCACATAAAAAGACTAATTAAACTCATAAATGTTGCTCTAAGTGTAAAGTGTGTTATGTTTTTAGTTATTAACATTTTTGACTAGATTGATATGATGGTTATGAAAAATGACTTGAATACTTGGTATATGTATATCGGATTACCTTTACTAACTTTGTGCCTTACATGTGATAAAAGTTGCTTTTAGATTATGATGGAGTTAAAATTTATGAATTGAATTAAAGACATTGATTGAATTATATTTTATCCAATTAGTTTTTAGCTTTTAATTAAGATTGTTTTAAGAAAAGTGTTTAAGTCATTATTTGAGGATAAGCAATAGTTCAAGTGTGGGGGTATTTGATAGGAATGCATTTTATAGTATATATGTATGTATTTCAATTTCATTTCATCTCTATTTTGATGTTTAAATACCTAATATGTGTTCCTTTTGAGTTTATATGTAGATTTATTTATTGAACACAAATACAAGTTCAAAGGGCCAAGTTTGAAGAAGGATTGAAACTAGAAGGTATATGGAATCAATTTCAAGACGTAAAGCATCATGTTATCAAGTTAAAAACCAAATTTTAAGGCTATATGACAAGCCATGAAGGATGCATGAAGAGAAGAATAAGAGAAGCTCAGACAAGTACAATTTTGGTACTGGTGAATTTGGTGATGCATTAGGTTTACTTTTGGAGCTTAGATTGTTCTGAAATTTTATGGGTTTAACAGTGTCATGTGAGGAACCGACATATTAAATTTAATAGTCTTTGGAGGTGCGTAGAAGGAGTTAGAGCAGAAAATGCGAAGATGGGAAGAAGCTATCACCCAACCAGGCTTTAGGGTGTTTTTCAACAACATCAATAGTGGTTGAATCCAAACCACCATTAAGGTTTATTCAAGGGCCATTGAAGGATAAAAATATGATGTATTATACTAAAATTAAGGGCAAACTCAACCTTTCACCTTTAAAACCTCCCTAACCTTAATGAGGACCTATATAAGCATAAGGAAGAGTATATTGAAGCCGTTTTGGCTCTTCCACTTGGGAAGCCACCTTTTCTTCTTATTTTCTTAAGTTTTAGGGTTGTTTCTATGTTCTTTTCATATCTTTTCCATGTTTAGACCTTAGATTATCTAGTTTTAGGTTTTAAATTATGTTTTTGTTGCCGTCTCTTCCTATTTTCACTTATTTTCCATGTATTTGGTTTGTTTTTATTTAAATATATGTTAAACCTTTGTTTTATGTTAATATATTTTGATTTCTTTAATTGTCTAGCCTTGTTCCCTTTAGTTTCTTTATGATTTCTATGTTTTTAGCTATTGTCTTATTAATTTCATATTGATTTTAGTGTTATTTTCATTATGTTAGCTTAGGTTTTCCTTAGGTTGAAGATATTTAATGGATTAACACGTTATAATCATGAGAATTTATTGGATTTTGAATAGGCATTGTGATTTATGCTAAGATTGAATCGAAATTTGGAATTAATGCCTTGAATTAGGGATTAATTCATAGGACTAGCCATCCTAGGTATAATTTCTAATTTAATTTCTAGGACTTAGCTTTTGATTCGTAACTATCATTAACAAAAATACATAAGTGGCGATAGGTTAATTAATTTTGTAGGTAAACTTAATCAATTAGTCTAAAACTCTAATTCTTTAGGTTATATGATCCAAGCTTTCAAGATTATGGCCTAAGTTAAGTCGTTCCCTAGTTCTCATTATTCTTATGCCACTAAATCTAGAGAGCTTGTTCAAGGTTGTAGCATAGCTAGGGGTAACTTTTCCATCATATATGACTCATCTAAAAGTGGAAGAACTTGGGAAACAAGAACTTGTTTGTGTATATAGGCTAGCATCTTAGGCATAGCATAATTTATATTTTCTATGATCGATTGTAATTCATGAATCTAAATAATATCTTCTGCCTAGCTTTTTGTATTTGTTGTTTATTTTCTGGTTTTATACATTTTAGTTTCGTTAATTGCCTTTTCATTTATTTTAATTCTATCACATCTAGGGGTTTTATTTTCTTTTCTTTTTCCTTTGTGCAACATTAGAAATATTTTAAACCATAACCAGTTCTCAGTGGGATTAACTTTGACTCGCCCTACTATATACAAAGTTAATTGAGAGAAAATTTAATATTTGGTGGTCCACGATAGACCTACTAGAGACTAAAAAAGAAATACCAGGTTAGATTTTATGTACATTTATCTTTGTAATTTTGGATGTAAGTTTTGCTTGGTCTCATTTTATTGTTTAAAGGGCGCCTTCATGCATTATTTCATTCATGTTTATATTATGCATGTAATTACATAATCTAGGGGAAAATGTATGGGAAATGTTTTCAAATAATCTTCCTAATGAGTTAAAAGTGTCTCAGGGATGTTTTTCAATGTTTTTGTGAGTTAAGATATCTTTTTAAAGTGTTGAGAAGTGTTTTGGAATGATTTGGAAGTCTTTTATTGTGTTTAATTCGTGAAATACTAGTTTAAACAGGGATTGGTCAACTGATAATGGTAGATTATCCATGTTCGACTAATATTCATCATGCAATCAACTAGTATAAGTATGTAAGCTTGTTCGATCAACTGATAGAGATGCATTGATCGACCATGCAATCAAAAACTGATGTATGGAGGTCGGTCAATTAATATTTGTATAGATCATGCTCTAATGTTTAGATATACTACTATAAAATGAAATAAATGATTAAAAATGTCAGGCAACATTAACAAATTCCTAGTTGGCCAAACAACCGCTATAAATAGATGTTTTGCATGAGATTTTATGCAGTTAAGTGTTAAGTAATGATCATACAAGTGATTTAAAGAAAAAAGTGTGTGGTTTTGTGAGTATAGGTTTAGTTTTATGTGAGTTTTTATGAAGTTTTGATAGTTATTTTTGTTCATTCATTTTTAAGTGTTCAATAAGCATTTTAAAAACCTTGTGAACCTAGTGAAACACTTCTTCACGTGTACTTTAGGAGATTGAAAGATTATGAGTTGTTGAATTGTGAAAAGATTACCCTAAAGCCTTAAAAATGGACTATGTTTGAAATAGTGAAATATCCGATGAAGAGTTAGAGAGTGGACATAAGTGAAGAGGTTATCACCGAACTATTATAGAAAATTGGTTTGTACATTCTTCCTTTAACATATTACTTTAAAATTTTTACTTTACATGTTGTTTATATTATTTATTACATTATATGTATTATTTACTCAATTGTTTATTTAACTTCCATAATTTTTTTAGAGGACATTGTGAATTTAGGAGTCATTAAATTAGAAAATTTTTAAAGAACATAATTCACCCCATTTTACGTGGCAAATAAGACTAACAAGTGGTATTAGATCCTGTGTCTCATATAATTATAATTTTAATGAATTAGTCAGAAAAGATTATGGCATACTTGAACTCTTTTACTCCCTTCTATAACCTAGAAGGCCAACATAATGGGGCCCTTTACTTTGATGGAAACAACTACTTTTATTGGAAAATTAGAATGAGGTGTGATACCGTCCAATGAATTGAGGGGTATCTCTGTGTGATTTATATACATAATTAGTTAAATCTTGAATAACATATTGCTTATGTTGTTTTCGATGAATATGTATTTTTTTTATCATTCTTGTTGAGCAAGATGGTACATATATAGAGTTATATAGGTTGTGAAATCAAATTGGGATGAAGAGCTCATTAAGGTCCAAAAGAAATATCATGGCCATGGGAAAAATCACGGAGACTCTATCAAAGAAGCACCAAGAGAAGTTAAAGGAGTTGGAAGCTTACAGTTAGGCTTATGATCATGAGCTTGGCCATGAAAATTAAACAGAAGGTCATGTGCTAGATAAGTTATGTGGAGTATTTAAGCCAATTTTCAATCTTTTCTTAAAAAATTTTGATCCTTGAAAGTATATAGCTACCTTTAAAATTTAAAGGGAGAATTCCAAGCCATTTTTATAAGATTTTGAGCAAGATTGAAGGAGAGAATTATATTAAAACATAAAGGAATAAAGATTAAAGTTGGTGTTCCAATAAGAATTATAGAAGAAATTAAGGATTTAAACTTCATGACAATGATTTTTTTCATCCCTATTTTTTGGGATTATTGTTATTTATTTCATATGTTAGGAACTAATTTCTGTTTAGGATCTAGGTGCTTATGAACCTTAAAATGTAGTTTTTTACATTGTTCCTTTGATTTCATGTTGAAATTTCAAATTTTATCATTGATTTATCTAGGGGATTAATGAAATTGATTTTTTATTGTCATATGAACATAAGGGCCAATGTTAACTATTAGATTTGATATGTTTAGATTGAGAAATCAGATATATGATTAGATTAATACATAGATAATGAATCTTACATGGAATCCTAGAGATAGGCTTACATGAGATTTTCATATTAGGTGTGAATATAATTGAAACAATAGGTTATACTAAGAGAGTTAATGCATTAAATTGATACTTTGGAAAAAATAAATTTTATTTAATTTATCAAATTTGATAGGAATGATATAACTTAAGAGATATTATGATTTACTTTAGGGAATCTATGGTCTAAGAGAATTTTGAAAGTCCATTAAATTGAAGTTGAGCGAGGAATAAAAACATGTCATGGGGGTATTAACCATCTAAGTCCTAACTGCTTGATTACTTGCTATATCTTATGAAATTGCTTCAGATTTCAATCAATCAATCAATCATCAATTTGAATAGGCTAGATAATGAAAGTAGGAAGATCATTAATAGTCAATATAGTCCTTATAAGATTGATAATCCAAATTTGTTTAAAAATATACTACGATATAATAGGTACACTTGCCTATTTATGGTCTAGCATTGTTATAGTTGAGATTTAGGATTTATTTTTATTATAACTTATAGGTACCTTTAAATTGAATCAGGTTTTTAGAGCTAATACTGGGGATTGTGATTAATTATTAGGAATTTTACTTTTTATTAGACTGACCATCTTTTTTTTATTTATTTTTATTTTTTATAATTATTTTTCTTAAGAAATTTTCTTTTCTTAATATTTTACTTTCTTCCATTGATTTTTAGGTTATTTATTTCATTGCATGACTAGGAGTCACTCTAAAAACTTGCTTGAGCCTGATCTTAAGGTTGAAAGAACATTTTATAGAACTTTAAAAGAGAAGAAACCTACTAGTTATAAGAATCTTTAGGTTCCTCATAAACAGGTAGAGGAAAACATAGATATAGAATTAGGACAAAGAGTTCAATTGACCATGGGAGATTTGTCACGACTCTCACTACAAGGAATTGAATCTAGTATACATCGATCGAGGGTTGAGACAACTACCTTGGAGATTAAACCTAGAATAATTTAAATTCTCTATAATTATGTTCAATTTGATGGATTATTAAATGAGGACCTACATGCTCACATTGCTAATTTTTTGGAGATTTTTTATACCTTCAAGTTAAATGGTGTTTCAAAGGAGGCAATTAGGCTGAGATTATTCCCATTCAGCTTAAAAAATAAAACCAATTCATAAATTAAGTCTAATCCTCCTAGTTCCATCACCTCATGGAACCAATTTGTAGAAAGTTTTATGATAAGGTACTTCCTTCTCAATTAGCTAAATTATGTATTGATATTGTCTCTTTTCAGTAGTGAGAAATCTGTATAAGGCTTAGTAATTCTACTCATGTGTTTTTTTATATATGATGCTATTTTTTTCTCTTGTTTTTGGCTTTAATCAAGTAAAAAAAAAAGAAAGAAAAGAAAGAAATAAAAAAAGAAGAAAAAGAAAAGGAATAAATTGTAGTAGCATTGGTTAGTAATAAGTAGTTGTAGTTTTATGTGTTTATTTGCTCATCTTAAAATTTGTATTTGATTATCCCTTTTACTTAGTGCTTTGTTACTGTTTGTGATTAACCCTTACCATTTTTACCTTACCTTGACCCAAATCCCATTATAACCAAGTAAATGCTTTTTTTGATCCATGATGGCATGTAATCTATGTGGTAGAGAATTGGAGAATTTGCAAGCCTATAGTAATGTAGTCTCTTAAAGGGAGTCTTGGGTGAAACACCAACCTTAAACACTTGAGTGAATTGAGTGAATCTCATGAAAAAAGTCCATCTTAGTTTTATGTTTGCCTTTGATCAATGGTGTCTACTTTTGATTTTTTTTTATGTGCAATGATTAAAAGATTATGATATATGTAGTAGCTCGATGCTTGAGTTTGCTGAAGTTTGAAGGATTGCATGCACTTGATTCTCTTTGAAAATTAATTGACAAAATATCTTGTTTGTGTTTAAAATTCTTGAGGACAAGCAATAGTTCAAATGGGGGGTTTTTGATATGGATGAATTTTATAGTATTTCTATATGATTTTCAATGTCATTTCATCCATATTTTATTGCTTAAATGCTTAATTTGTATTCCTTTTTATGTTTACATACAGATTTGACCATAAGGTACAAATACTAGAAGAGTTATGGAAAAAATTGTGGTATTTTAAGCTTCATGTTATGAAGTTTCATAACAAATTTCAAGGCCATATAACAGGCCATAAAGAGCGGAAAACAAAAAGAATAAGACAAACTCAATTGAACATCGATTTTGGTATAGGTGATTTCGGTGATACATTAGGTGCACTTTTAGAGTTCTGATTACTTTGAAATTTAGTGGAATGTAAGAGAAGCATGTGAAAAGCCTACATACCAAATTTTATGTCAATTGGAGCTGCATAGAAGCAGTTATATCATAAATGGTGAAAGGGGCAGCTATCAAATTCTAGGACAAAAATGGAAATTGTAAAATGATTTCGTTTTATGATTCTTAAGGACACATTTAACCAAATTACTTTCACAAGATCTCCAAAACCCTAGCAGCCCTCCAAGATGTATATAAGGGCATAAAAAACATGAGATAGGGAAGCCTTACATTTTCTAAGCTCTCTTTCTTGTTCTTACTCATTTTCCTTGTTTTCTTTGTGTTTTTTTGTTAGAATTGGCTTATAGTTTGATTTTTTTTTCTTGTAGTTTCCTATTTTACATAGTTTTATGCTTTTAATATTTTTATTTTATGGTTTAACTTCTGTTATTTTAAGTTTTATAATTTTTATGATGTTTATAACTGATTTTTAGTGAATTTGGAGCTTGAACACCTTGGATAGTGTATGGGTTCATATACATATATAGCAATAGATGTGTGTTTTTGTAACTTTTAAATTTTGATTTGTATATTTGAGCTTGATTAATTTCTTTTATAGGTCTACACAGATTTTATTTTTGTGAATTAATGGTTTATGCTATGGATTTTTTTGTTCATATTTAATGTTTTTTTATGGGTTTTGATTTAGAAATGAATATATGTATGTTTTTAGGTTGTAATGTGTTTAATTTTAGCTTTCAATATGTTTTAGGTGTGTTCAATTTTCTATATTAGGTTACTTTGAATGGGCATTATGAAATTGGGTGTGATTAGTTGCTAATTAGCTTTAATTTGTGTTAGATTAGATATTGATTGTGTTTTTCCTTTGGTTTTTTTAATTTTTTAGCTTTTTGTTTGTTATTTTCTTATGTTTTATTTTATTTTTTCAGCCTTTATTTTATTATGTTATTAGTTTGTTTAATATTTGTTTTAATTATTTTAGTTATGTTTAGCTAGTTAAGTCTTGGGTTGGAAGTTAATGATGGAATTTTAGATGAATAATTGGGAGAGTTGACTAGGAATTGAATGGGCTTTGTAATTTAGGTTAGGATTGAATTGGGATTCCACATAAATGTCAAGAATTAGGGATTAAGGCTTAGGATTAGCTACCTTAGGTGTAATTATTAGTTCAATTGCTAGAATTGAGCTATGTGATACATAATTGTCCTTGACGATTTCCATAAGTGGCAATAAATTAAGCTAGTTTGCAGGTAAATTTACCTAATTAATTTAGTATCCCAATTCTCTAAGTTACATGGTCCGAGCTTGTGTGATCATGGCTTAGGTTAGTATCACACCATTAAATCTACAGAGCTTATTCTAGGTTGCCTCGTGGTTAAGGGTAGGTCTTTTACCATTTATGACTTATCTAAATTTGGAGTAACTGAGGGTTTGAGAGCTTGCTCGAACCTATAGGCTATCATCTTAGAAGAATAGTAACTTATCTATTTTGATGATAAATTATAAGTTTAGAATACCAGATTTATCTTCCACCTAGCTTTCATATTTTTATTCGTTTCTTATTTGTTTGCTTTAGTTTCTTTAATTGTCTTTAGTGTTTAGTTTTGATATCTTTGCATCTAAGGGTTTTTTTTTTCCTTTTAGGCAACATTAGAATAGCTTTAGCATACCATAACTCCCTGTGGGATCGACCCTGACTCACCCTAGCTACCTAGTCAGGTAGGTTAGGTAAATTTATTGTTTGGTAGTTCGCGACAAACTCACCAGGGAGCTGGTGCTTGTGTTAATTGTTATTTCCTATGTTATCTTTCTTTTTATTTTTTTATTCTTTTTTCATCTTTGATCTCTGTTTGTTTCTTTTCATAGCTTTTTCGAGTAATGACTTATTTTCATCATTCTTTTTGTTTTGATCCTTTGTGCTTTAATTCTTATGTTGATGATGAGTTTGAGTTGCAGCTATGTCAAGGTTGATACAACAGGTAACAAATCTCACATCCTTAATCGAGCAAGTAGTGATAGATCCGATTGACACTAAGGTATGTGATTTTTGTTCATATTTAGGCCATTATATTGATATGTGTCCTTCCTTGTAGCCTCAGCAGTAGTTCTATATGACTCGAAGTTTCCAAAAAGACCAACAGAGATGGCATGATCCTTACACTCAGGATCCAGAGTGCGAGGATCATACTTACCTTTCAGATGAGAGCTACTAGCTTGGATTTAGTTCTCTACTATTTTGCTATCAAAGTCAACTACATTCCTCACCCATGGCTCCACCTCTTACATCGCCACCACAAGTTGATAAGATTCCATTGGATGAGATAGTGAAGAGCCTAGCTACGAGCACTCTTCATTTCCAACAGGAAAGGAGGAGTGGCTTGAAGGACTTGGAAGACCAAGTAAGCCAATTGGCCGTATATATATATGGCTTTAGGGTTTTGTGCCTTTTTTGTGTTTTTTTCTTTTTTAGTTCCTTAGAATGGGACACATGTCTCTACTTGAGAAGCTCTTCTTTTATGCTTATTTTAGGTCTTATCCAAGAAGGCACTCTCACTCGCAAATTAGTGTACCTTGGCCTTTAGCTCACCGAAGAAATAAATTATCTTGAGTAGATTAGTCTCATGCTTTCAAGCCTTAAAGGCTTTTGGTTTTCTTTTCTTAGATTGCTTGTTTTTCCTATTTAGATGGCCTTCATTTTACAAGCTTCTTAAACTCCTTTTATTAAACAATTTTGCTCCTTAGCTTTTCTTTTCTTCATTTCATAATTGAAATAATTATAAACTTTTTCTCCATAATTTATAAAAAGTGGTAACATGTTCATTAAACAAAATATAACATAAATTAAGCAGTTTGTAACAAATAATAGGATTGAATTCAAATGGAATAACATAAAAATATAACAAATTCATTCTTATAAAATACCCCCACTTTTGAATTATTTCTTATCCTCAAGCAATAAGTCAAACGCTTCATTCAAACACTTACGATTAAGAGTTAATATCTTATCAATCACAGCATAAGTCAATTGATGCTTTTAACTCAATTCACCAATTTCAATTTAATCATGATAAAAAACAAGTTAATCACAACCAAAACACATAATTAGTAAAGAGGTAACTCACTATGCATAATATCTAGCATTCAAGCCATTTTTCTTTAGTGATCATAAAAATAAGTTAAGGATGCATAAAATGATAAAAAAAAAACAACAAACAAACATAACACACACATACATTTTGACCAATGTTTGTTTGATAGGTCATCTAAATTTTTAATGTGAAGGTCAACATTTTTTTGTGAACACCCCAAGTTACTAAGCTAGATTACCATCTCAAATGGCTTTTAGCACCACTCTTAAATTTAACCTTCATTGAGTTGAATCCAGTGGAGTGTAAATTGCTCCTTTTATTAACACAAGCAATAACACAATCATATTTTTCTTCTTTTTCTATCCCTTTTTTTATTCTTTTTCTTTTTTTCTATCTTTTCTTTTCTTTCTCTTTATCTTTTATTTCTTTTCTTTACTCTCTTTGACACTTTATTCAAAGCATCCAATCTAAATTCATATGATAAACTATGCAAAATGTACTTAAATACCAAAAATCATGAACAAGAGTCACCAAACACATGCAAGGCACACAAAAGAAAAAGAAAAACTAAAAACTTTGGAGTTAGTATCATTTTAAGGTTCAAGCAAAGTTCCTCAAATCAAAAGCATTAACATCATTCTTGTACTACAAATAACTATTAACTAAAGATCAAAATCATTCAAACTACCGCATTCTCATCATCACCATCAAACTCACAATACTTCAACTGTGTAACAATTTCAAACTTCTTACCCCATCCCCACACTTAAATGGGACATTATCTCTAATGTTTTAATACTCCCCCTAATAGATGTAAACTTTGAAGTCCAAGGTGGAGAAAAGATTATTTGATTTATCTCCCTCTTGAAAAATAGTAGCCCATCTTCCTCCTATAAATAAAACACACCAAAAAGCAAATAAAACACCTAAAGAAAACAAACCAACAGATATTTACAAACACAAACAAAAATAAAAGGATATAGATGGGGTACCTCCCATAAAGCACTTAGTTAAGGTCATAAACTTGACCCTTCACATATGTACATCATCCAGCATCAAAAGTATGCTTGAGCCCAACAAGAAGCATACTCAAACTCCGTGAGGAGCCTGGAGTAACTTCCCTCGAAGTAGGCTCCTTTTCAACACGATAACCCGAAGCTTCAGAGGAGTATAACTTCATCGTTTCACCATCATACTTTAATTTCCACTCTCTTCGATAGGCATTACCCTTCACACACCAAGATGGTCCCCATAAAAGTATTGCCAATGGGTGTATAGACTCAACATCCTACTCGTCGCCTTCGATCTTTAGCTCAATCGCCTATAACTCATTCATCAAGTTAGTGTAATGTGGGTTTTCCTCTTTCTTCTTCTTTACCTATAAAGAACTAGGACAAGGAAATGAAATTCAATTAGCAATAACATGAACAGAATCACTGACATTAGGAGGTTATGCACCCTCCTTATTTTCTCGAACTGGTGCCTCTTCCTCTCCTAGCTTCTCTTACTCTTCCTCTATGGCTCCTAGGTACCCTTGTTAATCTCCACTCTCTGTAGGAATGCACACCTCCTCTTCTAGTGCTCACTCTAGTTGGCTAAGCATGCTATCATATGCTTGGGCTTCTAGGCTCTGAACCACATATGCTAGGTGGTTTAGTTGTTCTTCCAAGGTCTTCAAGTTACTCCTTATTTCTTGTTAGAAATGCAGAGTCCTCATCGCCAAACTCATGAAAATCTCTTCTAAACACATCCCACCAGCTTGTGATGGCAATGGTGGAGGTGGAGGCTCTAGCTAGAATTATGGTTGGTCTTGATAATATCGTGGAGAATCATACATGTACTGTATATCTTGCAAAATAGGACATGTACAAAATTGGTAACCCAAAAATGAGCAAATTTCACATACCTTAGCTTGCTTTTCATTCATCAGTACTTAAGAGGCTAAGGGTGTGAAATTCTCCACTTAATACTCAAACCTAGAAGTAGCAAAAGAATCAAATGCATTATCAGGATAATAAGAATAAGTATCAAACTCATAGTCACACTTATAATGATCCATTGCCACTAAAAGATGTAAAAACTAGAAAAGCTATGAATTTAAGACAAAAATAAGACAAGATAGCTAAAAAATGACAAAAATTAAAAAAAAGCAAAAACAACACTAGAAATAGCTAAAACATAGATGTTAGCTCCTTAGCAACGACCCCAAAACTGTAGTGAGTCTTCGCGAACTCCCAAATAATAAATTTACCTAACTAACCTAACTATGTAGCTAGGGCAAGTTAAGGTCAATCCCACAAGGAGCTAGGGTATGCTAAAGATATTCTAATGCTGCCTAAAAAGAAAAAAAAAGCCCTGAATACAAAGACATCAAAACTAAACACTATGATAAATAAAGGAATAGAAGTAAATAAATAAGAAACAAATAACAAATACGAAAAGTTGGGTAGAAGATAAATCTGGGATTCTAGACTTATAATTGATCCTCAAAATAAATAATCTGTTATTGGTGTAAAATTCTAATGTATAAGTTTGAAAAAACTCTCAAACCCTCAGTTCCTCCAATTTTAGATAGGTATTATACGATAAAAAACCTACCCTTAACCACAAGGCAACCTAGAAAAAACTCTCTAAATTTAACGATACAACGACTTTAACACACTAGGGAACAACTAATTTAAGTCACAATCTCGTAATTGGATTGTGTAACTTAGAGAATTGGAATCCTAAAATAGTTGGTTAAGTATACTAACAAATCTGACTAGCCTATTACCACTTGTGGAAATCACCAAGGACAATTATGTATAACATGGCTCAATCTTAGCAATTGAACCGAGAACCATACCTAGGGTAACTAATCCTAAGCATTAATTCTTCATGGGGAGAGCTCCATTTTCTTTATTTTTTAGGAGTAGCTACCCATGCTTCTTCTTCTTCATCTTAGTTTCTTTTTTTTTTCTTTGTTTAGTTTTTAGTTTATTTTCATCCTTTTCCTTGTATATAACATATAAAAATATATAACATTCCTATCAGTAATTTACTCTTATATAAAACTAAATTATATTATTTATCATTAAATATAAAAATAGCATTCATTAATTTTTAACAAAATTAATTAACATAATATATTAATTATGAGTAAGAAAATGAGGTAACATAAGAGAGAGCGATTCTATGTGTGATAAAGAGCTTGAAGCTGAGAAACACTAGCTTTTTAAGTCGCTGTTGTAGTGCTCCATTTTCGATAGCTTCTTCTTGTCTCCCTCTCAGCATTTTCCCTTATCCCTTATCGCACTATCGCCTACTACTTCAAATCCTAACCTCCCTCCTCCTCTTTCTGATTAAATCTCGTGTCGCCTCCAAATGCAAACCCTAATCAACACCCAAATCCTCCTATATCGACTCTTGGTCAACCTATTGCCCTATCCCCACTTCCAACCTAAAGCATCCCCCTTGATAGGGGTCAAATTGATCTAATGTTTATGGTTAATTTATTGAATTATGAACCCTATTTCAGTGTTTAAATGTTTAATTGATGCCCTATAATGTTTGATTTGCATATTAGAGCTTAATGATCAAGATT